>JAULBM010253022.1:0-16780 GCA_032357055.1 Geukensia granosissima
TCAAATAAAATAAAGTGTGGATTATAGTTGCCAGGCATAGAATCGGAAGTGTGATGCCTTACATTCCAGCAAAGTCACATGGTCTGGAAGATGAAAATTCAAAAATGTTGACTGAATAGAAATGATTGGAAACAACCGTATTGTCTTGTACTAGATCAACACAGGAAATGAATGGTTTTTTGTTTTTGTTTTTATCTAACACCAAACTCTCATGTGGGAATAAATGTCATACTGACTTCTTAAATTGGATCTGTTATCCTGTCTAAGGACAGGAGCAAAATCTCATCTGACTCTGATATATTTTTTTTATGCAATCTGACAAGTTATTCTGATAATTCTTTATTTTTTGCTTTCACAAGTCTTTTCATAGTTCTTCCATAAGCAAAGATTTTTCAAACTCCTCTGTTTTTTCTATTTCAAAGCATTATATATATTTTTGCTTGCTATCTCTTAATTTTATTTTCATTATTTTCATGAAACAAACCTCAAAGAGAAATTTTAGTTTTAAATTTTTTTATTAGGGCACCTGACCCAAAGGAACATGTGACCTTTTGCCAACATTTTGGTCTGCCATCTGTCTGTTGTCTGTCCACAATTCACATTTTAATCTTGTCCTCAGAAACTGCTTGGCCAATTTTGACCAAACCAGTGGAATAGTCATTGGATGGTCCGCTTTCAGAATTGTATCCAGGGTTAGTATCGACAAACCAACATGGCTGTGATTACTTGAAATAAAAAAAAGGGGGGAGGGTAGTAAAAAATTTTCTCCCCAGAAACTTCCATTGCAAATCAAACCCAAACTTTACACAACTGGTCCTTAGGAACATTTTTGATGACCTTGCCCACCAACAAAGATGACCTCCTTATTCAAACTTATTTTAACATAGGACCCTATGGGAAATCTGTAAAAAATCTTCTTAAGTGGACTTCTCACTGATTTGTAAGCAAACTTTGGTGGAATGGTCACTACAGAATTGTATCTGATCTCCAAACAAGATGGCTACCTCATTGGAACTAAGTTTAAAAATAGGACCCTTTATGAAATTTATTTAATAACCATCTACTTGCTCAATCAGAATTGAACTTTGATGGAATGGTCACTATGTGGATCCCATTCACAATCATATCCCTAAGTCCTGTCTACAAACATGACTAACCCAAACTTAGTTTACTTTAGGACACTTAGTATGGGATTTTTATGTTCTGGTCTTAAAGTATGTTTTGTTGGAACCAAGTTTTAAAGTCAACTTTGTCTTGGCAACTGCATATCAGGTGAGCGATTATGGGATCTTGGGTGCCTCTGGTTTCTACATCTAGAATTTGATTGACAGACCTCATTTTTACAAAACCAATGATCAATCTACAAATATCTGTTTTCCCATCAAATATTCAAATGCTGATATGTTTAAAAATAAGCATGGTAGCCCATTATTTATTAATGCTTATTTCGTTGCACTATAAACCTATAATAAAAATATCATATTTATTAATAAGATTAAATGTTGAAAAAAAGAGAAAACATCCTTAATCAGTGCCTAGTGTGGAGCATAAAAATACAGTATTTTGTTTGTCATATTTGAGATTAAGTCTGTGGTTATATTAATGAAAATTGGCACAGGAGTGGTCTTAATGGCTCGACTTGCAGAGCTGATCCAGTGTGATCACCAGGTAGAAGAAGCCTGGACATAGATCATATGGTGATATGCCTTAAGAATGCCAAGCTCCATGCACATAAAAGATCCCTTTTGTAGAGAAGGCTATAGCCACTACAAAATGACACTAAACAATAGGGGCATTCTAAAATTTTGAATCAGCTAATGATAAGGGGATGATACATAGCTGTTTGATATGTCCAGTAAGGAAGACTTAAAATTTTCTAAATAGATGTCACTTTGTGATTGGTGTGTTGAATGTATTTCAGATGCAGTCACAAACTTCATTAACATATTCACAGAACTCTTTCCAGTCACAGGATCAGAGGTTTGAACAAGGTAGATACATGTTTAAGATTAAAATATAAATAACAATGTCAGAGGTAGGAACAAGATACATTTCAATAACAACATTTAATGATACATGTATAATTTTAAACTATCATCTACAAAATACAAGGTTTCAACAATATTTCAGTTTACTATAAGAGCAAATGTTTAATTAAGTTGACCTTATATACACATTTTGAGTTTGCAAGTTAAAATTTTGAGGAAAGATCGGCACAATTATTGTTGATTTATATATCAAGGCAAAGAACACAACACTTAGTAGGATGCAGCTTAATATTTATTGATCATCATGTTTTGCGCTAGACAGAGTGATGTGTCCTTTACTTATGTTGAAATAGGACAGCCTTGCATACCTTTGGGTTTGTCAGTACCTGCCCAAGGTCGGTGGTTCTCTCAGGGTACTCCGGCTTCCTCCATCAATAAAACTGACATTCGCGACATGACTGAAATATTGTTGAAAATGATGTTAGACCCCACACAAACAAACAAACATACCTTTGGTATCCACATAATAGGAATCTAATGACAGTACCTGACCAGGTGTTGGTTTAATATTTTCCTTTTTCTTGTAGATTTGTTTAACACATGAATAATTTATGTACTAATAACTTTAAGTAATTTATTACAGGTTTCTGTTGTATAAATGAATTGCAGACCTTAAAACATTTTTAATAAAAAGCTAGGGTCTTTGTTATGAAAATGCTTTTATAAAATCACATATACTATTAATCAACATAAAAGGAATTTTTTTCATATCAACACTGGACTGTATAGAAGAGATAAGAAATCATCATAAATAAACTTTCATTACAACTTTACATTTGAGTAACATTCAAACATATATTTATAGATTTATCACAGTCTACAAATACATCTGCAGAAGATTTTTACCGACAGTCACAACAAAGTTTGGAGACAGGAAGGTATAATGGCAGTGTTGATTCTCAGAGCAGTCCTGTGCAGCCTGATCCTAGGGCAGCAATGCTACCAGCCTATAGGCCAAGCCCTAGCTATGATCAAGTTATGAGGAGTCGAATGCAACAGCAGCAAGCAAACATTTCTAATTCACAAATGTATTCCCAACCACAGGAAAATATAACCTATAGTCATCCAGACATTGGCTCAGATATTTCTAATTACAGCCATCACACTGAAAGTGATTATGTGAACAGTGAAACTATAAATAACTACAACAATAACACATTATATGCAAATGTCTTTGAAAATGAAAAGCAGAACTATTTACAATATCGAGAACGCACTAGTAACTTGATAATGCAGCCAACTTATAGCTCTCCAGAATTAACAGGTCTTCCACAGGAGTACGCACCAGAAAATATCTTCCAGGATCCTTTACCCTATCAGTATAAACCTCCTCCCCCATACCCTAGAACAAGTAGCAGCACACCAGATTTAGCAGTGCAAACAATTAGATCAAATGTAAGTGACAGTCCTGATCTGATATCTCGTAGAAATGTTGGGTTATCTCCCCGGGATAATGATTCAGTTGATGGTGCTCAGGACATGCCTAATGAGACAGTACCAGATGTGACACAACCCAGTGAACCTATCAGCATTCCTCCCCCAATTATAATTAGTCATGCCGAGACTGATGATAATTCCAGTGATTATTCTGAAACAACATTTCATCTAAAGGAAACCGATAGTGACCAGGAGAGGGAACATGATAAATCCCCTCAGGACACACCCATCCAAATTAAATATGTGGCCCCCAGCAAAGCTCCACCACCATCAACTTCCAAGGAAGTTGTCACAAGGCGAGAAAGTTTCCGTCGCTTAATGATAGCTAGATCTGGACAATTTAACCCTAATGCACTAAGTACAGAGGACGGTTTAAAAGACAATTCTGTGATTCCTGAAGTGACAACAGAAAAAAGTCAAACATTAGAAAATCCAGTTGAAGCTTTGATAAAGAGTGATAGTACCAAAGAAGATGAGCAGGAAGAACGAGACACTGACTCAGATTCAGACCAGGTTAGTATTAATAGTGTATTCCGATGACTTAACAACCATAACATTTTTTATATGAATCCAAACTTCAACAAATAAATGTGATACACCCTTAAATATTCAACACATTTTAAATTTAATATTTGTATTAGAATGTCAGGTCATTTGCAAATTACAGGTTGGTTTAGCATTTTCTGCATGCTCATAAACACAATGCACAAAAAATACCTAAGGGAAGATAACTCACTTATTGTTGACATCAAAGTTGATATCTAACACTAACTAGGATATAAAATAAGAAATATATAGTCCTTATAAGGTTTTCACCTTTGAGGAAATCACATGATTCTTTGGTGCACTTGCACTTAAAGTCATGTAAGCCATATAGCATGAATAGAGTTCTGTATTTAGACAATATTGATTTCAAAGTCATGTGTATAAAGTTATGGTATATATTTGGTGTTAGGATAAATTTAGCATACATACTGTTCCCAAATGTGCCTTTATAATCCAATTCATCAAACAGAACCTGATAAGATTTATTGTATAAAAATAGGAGATGTTTATTATAAAATGTGGTATATGTATTTGTCACACTTGGAAATTAAAGGCATTAAATTTCAAAGATCTTTTATCTAACCCATTGTTTGAATTCATATACAGAGTTTGCAGAATTACAATCAAGAAGACATTTGACAGATGAACAAGTAGTTAATTCAGGTTTTATTATAAAGGAAACATTACAAAAGGTGTGAACTTGTCTTATTGAAAGATTATTCCTGAAAATAATATTGAACTTTTAAGATTTAGTTATTGATGATATGAGTAGAAATACAGTTAAAAAGTACCGGGTATATACCAACTAATCAGTTCTTAGACTTATTGATTGTGCATTCTTAATGAAATTATTTTTCATCTTTCTGATTTTTGTTATAGGAAGGGACAATAAAGTTGAGAATGGGACCTTTAAAGATGGCTGCCATGAATGGGCTGACAATGTCAAGGCCAATGGTTTTAGCTTTAATGAATGATGAAAGTAGAGCTCCTAAAGATGAGAGGGTATGTTGCTATCAATTTCAAAAGGCATCCCATGTACTTTAACTTTGATTATCCAGGTTAAATTTCATATTTCTGCTAAATTCTGCAAATTATTTCTTGGTGTTGTCATTGGTAACAATCTAAGTGTGAAAGTTGGCGTAAAAGGTAGAGTGACCATATACTGTTGATCACTAAGTAACTATTTAATTCCAAGTAAATGAATGTTAATGTTGATCAAATTTTGTTTAAAGAGTTAGACAAACTTTATTTTTAATTAGGGTGATTACAGCTTGTCACTAGCAGTTGGCTTATATATATGCAAAAATCAAAAGCATGATGAAAAAACAGTGTTTTCTCAATAAATTATCTATGAATTTAAGGTTGATCCTTATATTTCTATGAAACTATCTGTATTTAACTTACTATTTTTCTAAAAGACATGGAAGATGTCAAACTAAAAAATAAATAAAGGAAAGATATCTTAATAATATCACTTCAATCTACACCAACCACCATAAAATCATTTAAGATATTATGAAAGAACAATACACTTAACTGGGCTATACTCTATGTCAGGTTTTTGTGGAGTGTGATTTTCGAGCTATTTTAAATTATATGTGCGTTTCTTCCTTTGTATTTATTTTAATCAAAAGAAAAAAAATATTCCACAGTTACAGGTTTATGTTTTACACAATGCAATAATGTTTAAGATACTATTATCCACCCCTGAATTTCTCTACGGAGATTTAACGTTGAGGTTCGGCCATCTTCGTTTTTGGCGGGAGCACTCAAGTTTGACCTAAATAAATAAATTTTTTAAAATGTGCACATTTCTTTTGTTCAGACCTTTTCTTGCAATTCATATAAGAAGAATTACTTCTAAATTTCCATTTAGGTGCCCCTCAAACCATTTTTGCATGTTATCTTATTCTAGTTTAATAACTTAATTATTACGCAGTGTCAACAATGTTTACTCCCAGTCTCATGCAAGTGTGTGCAAAGAGGCACTCCCTGCAAAATAATGGCTGATTCAGCAAGCAGATTTTCTTTCAGAACCTTTTTTCCCATTTCAACAAACCCTGATATAGAGTATAGATTGTCTGACTTGGTTAAAACATAGAATATAAGGAATAAACTGAATATTTCAAAGAAAAAATGTTATTGTAGATTTTTAAAATTGTGATATGTTTCATTTTAATCTGAAATGATTGATTTACTTTTACTGTAAATTTTTTATTAAAATATTTTAAATTTTTTTAGTGTAATTGCTTGTTAAATAGGTAATGGTTTTATGTTTTAACAAGAAGTTAACAGTTACAATAAAACTTGAATTAACTCCAAGGAAAAAATATGCGTCATTCAGTTAGTTTAGAGTAGAGTAAGACATTCTAAAAGATTCTTTTTAAATTGCAGAGAAAAATTTTAGAGACAAAATTAGATGAGAATTTAGTTTTCAAAGAATTTGAGGAAATTCCAAAGAAATTCACACAAAGTGACTGTACTGTAGCTAAACTTCCAGAGAATGCAGCAAGAAATCGCTTTAAAGATGTGCTTCCTTATGATTCAACCCGAGTCAAACTGACACCGAGGAAAGACAACCATTCAGGATATATTAATGGTTCACATGTAAAGGTAATTTAATTAGACTAGAACACACTGGAGGTTAAATGCAAATTCATAATACCATTAAAGTAGCTGCACGGCAAACCTGAAAATTGCTTGTCTGGCGCAACACTTATAATATTATTATCAAGCTTTAGACCAAATATCTAAATACCCCCATCGTACACAAGCTGAAAAAACTTCGTCTTAATGGTGATTATGATTGAAAAAACATCTGTTGGGGCTGTATTTTGACATTATATCAGCTTTTTGGACCTATACAAGTTAAGATTCAACTGTCATTTGGTGGATTGCTGTCTAATGAAAAATCGTGCCACATCTTCTATTTTTATATTAATTAAGTACAGCGTGTTAGGACTGAACTATAAAGAAAGTCCAATAGGCTTAATCATTAATTGAATCTCTGTATGAAAACATTGTACAAAAAATATGGCCCCCATGGATGATTCTTGTTTCTGATTGTCTGATTTATTAAAAAATCTTTTCTTCTTAAACTGCTGGCCAAATGTCAGGTGAGTGACACAGGCTTAGCCTTCTGAGACTCTAGTTCAAAGTTGTATCCAATGACCCCTTACTGCCAGGATAGTTGCCACAGCCAAACTTAGTTTAACATAGGACCCTATGGGAAATTTCATATCCTAAATATCTTGTCCTCTAGAGTTACTGGCTCAGTTGGAACCAAACTTTGGTATAGTGATCACTAGAATGGTCCCTTTCAGAATTATATCTAAGGACCCCAACTGCCAACCAAGATGGCTGCTAAATCGGACTTAGTTTAACAAAGGACCCTATTGGAAATTCTTCAGCTGAAACTAAACTTTGATGAATGATCACTAGATGGTTACCTTTCAGTATTGTATCTGATAAACCAAAGCTTGCACCTAGATGGCTACCTCAGTGGAACTTAATTTAAACATAGGACCATTTGGGAAATTTATTTAAAAATCTGTTTATCTAGAACTACTTGCTCAAACAGAACTGAACTTTGGTGGAATGGCCACTAGGTGGATCCCTTTCACAATTTATATCTTAGGATCCCACCAACAAACAAAGATAGTTGAATATCATAGACTTAGTTTTTTTAGGACTCTGGGATTTTCATTAAAATATCATCTTGTCTAAATGCATGCTTGGTTGAAACTATGGAATTTTCAATAAAAAAATTTGTTTGTCTAAAATTGCTTAATCTGTTGGTAGTGAAGTTAAATCAACTTTGCCTTGCCAACCATTTGCCAGTTTAGCAAATTCAGGTAGATGTGAGCCTCATGTTTCATTTATATCCAGTTAATCTTTAAGAGCAATTATTTTAAATGAAAATGTTTGTAAATAGAAACAAACAGAACACTTTTATATCCAGTTATAATCACTACTGTATGTCTTGCATACCTGAGAAATTGAGTCTTGAATAATACAACAGTCTTAAAATGCATTTCATGAAACCAATGTTTAAATTGTGTTCATTGTTTAAATTTTGTAACATAAACTTTTTTGGGGTCATATTCAATGATACCTTCAAAGCATGACTTAACTTTGTTATAACAGAAAAATAAATCTAATTTGCTGTTGTTAAATGAGATATTTATTGTAGACTAACAAAGTTTACAGATAAAGTACCAAAAATTTGCTCAATCTTACTGAATTATAATATTTTCTAAGAACTCTTTTCAATGGTTTGTGTGACACAAAAGTAGAGAAATCCTGTACACATTTTTTGGGATGTTGAGATTAAAATTAATAGCTGTTCTAAAAATAATGCTAAGAAGAAATGATTATCTCATGATTTTTTTAACATAGCCAACTTAATTCATTGCAGTTGTCAGTTGGTGAACGTGTTTGGTGGTACATAGCAACTCAGGCTCCCCTACAGAACACAGCTGTTGATTTTTGGCAGATGATTTGGGAACAAGAAGTTGATGTCATAGCAATGTTAACAGATTTAGTGGTTTGTATCAATTATTATTTTGAATTATGAGCCAGTTTAAAAATATGTCTGTTTAAGATTGTTGGTTTTTTTTATATTTTTGTACTCAAAAACAAAATTAAGTATGCTCTTGCATTATTCAAATTTTGAGTCTTCTTTTGACTGAATAAAAAAATAAGGTGATTAAGAATATGTATGCTATACAAGGTCATGAAGGATATTAAAGATTTTACAAGCAAAGGTTTAAAATTATGAATTACAACTATTGATGAGAAGTTTTCATGTTTTCTACAGAAATGCAGTTTATATTTATTGCAAGTTATTTTTTGGTGTGTTCTTTGTAACACTTGTAATCATGACCAAAACCTCTTCTGGATACTGAATAAAAAATGTAACATAACATTGCTTAAAACATCACAATGAAAACAATGACAACATCTACATTTTTATAAGTCTTCATATTTAAAACTTGATATATTGTATTACAGGAAATGGGAAGACAGAAGTGTTACCCATACTGGCCACAAGAAGTTGGATCTGAACATAAAATCACATTTGGACAAGTAAGTAATATTTCTCTTTCTATCTTCCTTCTGGCATAGGTTGGTCTATTTTAAATCAAATATTAGATCATAAAATAGGAACCAAATTCATTGGCAGGGAGAACTACTAGATGCAATAATTTTCAACACCTTTCCATATTTTAACAAAAGCTTCATAATGTGTAAAACAGTATGTGATAAATTGTATATCAAGTCTAACAACTGGGCTAGTGAGTACCCCCGGGGACCTCTGGTCCACGAGCAAAGGCATTGACCCAGTGGTTTCGAAATACAGGATTACCAAATGTTGAAATAATATGGTAAATTTTGACATGCTTTATGTAATAACTATGTCTTAGTTATACTTTTTATCTGAAATATTAAGTTATTCCATCTATCTGAAATAGATAGTTTACTGCAGTGTGGATTATGGTTGTAAATTCAAATTATTTATTTACAGTTTGAAGTAATACTGCAGTTTTGTAATGATTCCCTATGTTACATTACCAATAGAATTTCTGTTATAAATACACAATCCAAGAAGGAGAGACAAATCTGGCATCTACAGTACACTGATTGGCCAGATCATGGATGCCCTGATGATATGTATGGATTTCTAGGTTTGTAGCTTTAATTTTTGTTAAATCACCTACTGTAATCACTCTAATTTTTCGACACTTTTCAAATTTAAGAGATTTTTTAAATTTTCAAAAATTCTTATTTTTTGTCACTCAAGAAAAATTGTTCAAAATATTTTCAAGATCGACGTTGAAAAGTTGTAAATACTCAGCTTGGGGGTTGACATGTTAATTATCAATGCTTTATAGTTTAATAATCCCCTTATTCGTTAATTAGTCCTTAGAAGTACCACAGTTAAAAATAAATGAAACCCGTGATCACAGTCAGCTGTTCGCCAGAGTGACAATTAAGTTCTTGCAAAGATCCTTTTTGTAATGAAATTAAGGGTAAAATAAACAAAAGTAAAATGGCCTTACCATTACTAGAAAAAAAAATGAAAAGAATGATATTTTTCTAGAGAAAACATGTGTTGACTGAGTCTCATGCCATATTGAAATGTCAACAAAACCCTTTCAACTTGGTTACCTTTTGAACCTTGTTAAATGTAATTTATCACAAACCAAGATAACACCAATTGCAAAATTTTGTTTAAGAAATAAAATTTCCATCCACTTTGCTGTAACAATGACCATGAGTATTTAATGAATTTCCAAATTTCAATCAATCTTATTCTGAACAATTTTATTTCACATCAACCGCTAACTTCCGGTAAAAAAAAAACAACGAGTGAAAACAAAATAATTTCATTAAAAAACATCGAATCAAATACGAAAACTGTTTTCTTTCACAATATGGAAGCAGATAAACTAACCTCAGACTTGCAAACTGGGCTTATTGACTAACTTAAAGCTTCCACACGAAATACTTATTGATCATAGTCATTAAGTCTGCAACCTGACGAAACTTTTTCAAATTTTTAATTTTTCGACATGTTTGCAAAATCCAAAAAAATTGGTGTTTTTTCAGTGTCGAAAAATAAGAGTAATTATGGTATGTAATTTTAAACTATGGTTTGAGTATAAATTACAGAAACCATTTATGTTGTGCACAATATTTACTGGAAATTTCAGATTTTATATTTCTGCAAACTAAGTTTAGGTTTCCACAAATTTACTTGGTTGTGAATGTATTTTTATGTATATTACTTTCAGTATATATAAATTTATACATTTTTAAATATTTTAAAGTAAAGTTTTATAGAATGTTAGACTGAAATATACAAAATTGATTCAGACTCATTCTGATGAATAAGGTTTCAATGACAAACCCAATTAAATAGTTCATATAATTGCTTATGCATAAATATGAAATCAAATATGACATTAGATCACACTATCAAACTGAAGCATGATTTGTTAAATTGATGTCAGAAGCTTCCACAATTTTTTTTCCTTTATAATTATATTTCTGGAAAGGTTTAATATTTTTTTCCAGAAGCATATTTTTTCTGGAAAAGTGGAAATGTAAAGTGCTGTTTAGATTTTTCTTAGGACATACATTATACCCTGTGTTGATACACTGAAGACCTTGCAGCAGTTGGGTTTTTATTTTTTTTTTTTTTACAATCTGTTTTTTGTTATCTAAATTATTAATGTTTTCCCTGGTTACCATGTATATGGAAAGGTTTAATTACCTTTTTTCTTCAAGTTTAATATTGTTTGTGTTATATTATAAGCATACTTAGATAAACACCTTTGTTACCTGAATTTATAATTAACTCAGTTTATACAGCATGAAAAATGTTTCTTGTATTTTGTAGGATTTTTAGATGAAGTGGACTCTGTACAGAGATTGGCTGAAAGTGAAGAAGGTAGTGGGAAGAAATCTCCTATAGTTGTACATTGTAGTGCTGGGGTGGGAAGAACTGGTGTTGTTATTCTTACCCAGGTTATGAAGTGGTGTTTAGAACACAACCATGTAAGTCATACCAATAATACATGTAATACCTATAACATCATGCTAGTTTTGTTTAGAATACTATAGTTACTTGTACTAAAAACAAGCTTAAATAGGGTACAATGGTTACTGCATATAACAGATATGCAGGTAAGAGGTAACATATTTGTGTTACTTTAGATCTAGCAGTTGTCATTAAGCAATCAATTTCACAAAATTTTCGTAAGTGTGATTTCTATTGTAAATTATGACATCACAGTGAAATTTTCTGGAAGTTTCTTAACTAACGATCAATCTTAGACTTAAGAATTTTTCTGAAAACAGTCGCTGTTCTTTTTTTGGTTATGCTTAGATGACTTACTTTTTAACTTTGTTATTTATTACGCTGCTGTATATTTTTATGAAGATTTTCATACAAAACAAGACTAGTTAAAGTAGACATCAGCAGTCACACAGATGGGTCATTTTAATGTTTAATATAATAGAAGGTATAATAGAAGGTGTACAAATCAAACAATGAATTTATAGTTGGTACACTACTCCAGGGCTTGTGCTTCCTATCAGGATTTTATTGATAGAGGGTTGCAGCTGACAAGAAAGCTACTGAGTCAAGGGTTTCTAAGTTTTTCAGTCGCCAACATGATTTCGTTGATCGGTATGAAATATCCATTTCACAAATGACAATGGATATCTTCCCACTGTAGTGAATACAAATCTGTTCCTTTACCGTTTGTGACTAACATCAATTCTGACTATACACCGGTTTGTCTACTGAGTAACACAATGGCTGCCACTAGTGGAGCACGAGTTGCTTACCTTCCAGGGCACCTAAACTCACCCTAGTTTTTGTAGGGTTTGTGTTACTCCAGCTTTAGTTTTCTGTGTAGTGTTGTTCTATGTTTGTCTTTTGTTTCATTTTGTTGGCCATGGTTTTGTCTGTTTTCAGACTTAACAATTTCTGTCTGTTCCTTTGGTATCTTCAGAAAATCTTATTTTATATGAAGAATAAGATCAGTAATAACACTCAACATTATGGGGTATGTTAGAAATACATGTTAAGTTAATAGAAACACAGTGTCAAGAAAATATTGTAAATCAAAATGTCATCAAAAGGATCCGGCTTAGTGTTGGCACTTCACTATAAGGTTTTTGTCTTGTGACATTGCTTTTTGGGAGAATCCATGCACTATAAACAATTCTCAAATATGCATCAACTGAAAGATTTTCTCAGAAAATGTGATGTCACAAAGCAAACAGTCCTGATAGTGCATTATTGACACAAAATGAAAGTCATTGGTGGGTGTCATTTGATTGGTGGTGAACCAATCTGCAGTCTTAAGGTAAACAAAGCAAAACCAATCACATCAATTAAACAAATAAAAAATATCAATTTATTGCAAGTAATTCTCTGCAGTATGAAATATTCTAACATAGATCCACTACTTATGGTTTTTGTAAAATTGATTTCCTAAGAAGCATTGAAATTATTGCAAACTTGTTAATATTTTTCAGGAAATAGATTTACCCAAAGCTCTAGCTGGGATACGACAACAAAGAATGTTTATGGTGCAGACATTAGGACAGTATAATTTCATACACAAAACGCTCATACAGTACCTCAAAAACACAAGACTAATATGAGGTGACAATCAAATTTGGTTGTAAAATCTCAAACTGAACTTCAGTTATCTTGTAAAAGCATTATTTACCATGTCTTAGCATGATTTTATTGTGATATTTTTGGGATAATTCACAGATAAAAAGGTCGTGATATAATTGTTTAATATGTGATACCCAGGAAGTACATGCTGGTAAGGTCACTTTTTTATTTCTTGGTTTACAGATTTATTTGACAAATAGGTAAGGTAGAAGGAGGAAATAAAACTTCCATTTTTGTTCTGGTTTCACATAGGAAGGATCCTCAAACAGGGAACCACCTGAGGTGGGTCCTTTGTATATACATGTACTTGGGTATTAGGTTGATTTATCAGAAAGTGTCTGAGAGGTACAAATGACTAAGAGGATTTTGGTAGAAGCAAGGTAAAAAACCTGAGGATTTGTTTTGTTTTATTTACATTTGCTTTAAGAAACAAAACCCAACCAGGGGTAATTTTAAAAAAGTCAAAAACTATATTTACCTTGTTTCCAATTATTAAAAAATAGGGTTCAGCAGATATGTAAACCAAGAAATAAAAAATGGCCTAATTAGTGTTAAATACATTTGTACATGTAGGTTTATAATTTTCTATTGTTTTGCTTTAAACTTTTTCTTGCATTTTTGTGACCTCTATATATTTATTCTGTTTTCAGGCAAGCATTTAATTCAAATAATTCACATGTATTATGATAATTTTGTGCCATTTTTGTAAATATTTCTTTTTTACAAATTAATAATTTGATTATTAATTAATTTTATGATGTGTCTGTTTTGTAATATTGAGCCTATACTTGACACTATTAGAAATTTTTTATTCTTCAAGATAATGAACTCAATGTGATCTGGCATTTTATTAATTGTTTCAAATGTGTAAAATAAAATTAAAAATTTAAGAGATGAAAAACTTGAAAATCACAGCTTTTTCCAAATTTTACTGATTGCATAATGTGATAATTTACAATGTTTTTAAAATGAGAAGAAAAGCCTTAACGAGTAAAAAACGAAATATTTCAATTATTATTATCTTTATTCTGATCGTTTAAAAACATAATGGGAGTAGTATCTTTTCCTTGTTTAAACAGGCATGTCATTTTACCTGCAGTGTTCTTGACATTTACCCTTACTAATGAATTATGCTGTATATTCAACTGTAATACGCATGATTTTACTTAGACTCAATGGTTCGTTAGAAATCCAAAATTAGATATTACCTCTGTACATGATATGATGTAACATTTGTAGTGTTGATGTGATTGTTTGGTCAGTAAATTAAACTGTATCTTTATGCAAAATAGATATCTTTATGCAAATTGGACATGCTTTTCTGCAAGGAATACATTTTCTAAATTTTTTAACAGCTTTTTCTTGCCATAGGCAGTTAATTCATTATTTCTTTGGTTCTTTTGCCTAAAATTTCCAGTATCAGAGGCTCATGTTTGCCTACTGCTGGGATACAATAAAATGTTAGGCAAGTGGTTTCATGACATTATTTATGATGTTGATCAAATATAAAGAATGACTGAAGTTTTAAAGGTTCAGCTAAAATTATCATCTGTTTACCAGCTCATCTTTTCATGCTCACTGAGTAACTGATGATAATTTCATTCTCAACATTCAAATCATCAGTTATTCTATATTTCTGATGTCACGACGGATCATAAATAGACAGATACCAAAAACAAGAATCTACAATACCTATCTGTTAATTTACTGTCTACAAGGTTGTGGGGATTTGTTTTCTGTAGCCAACTTTTTATTTAATTTCACCCCCAAATTTAAGATATTGAAATTTGAGTGTGCATTAAAATCTTAAACGAGGCATTTTATGCATGTTTTTGTATACATATATAAATGGGAATAATATTAATTGTTTAAAAACTGCAGCAGTCATGTGTTGTTAGAAATTAAAGTTGAGAATGTGTGAATGTTTTAGGATGTGCATGTTTCATAACAGAAAAATAGAGGTAACTTTAGGTAAACTCTGATTAACTTTTTCACAGTTTTTTTACACATTTAACAAGATAACATTGAAAGAATTTTAAAATTTTTTAACCACCAGTTCCCCTTTGCAAAAACTTTGTTGTTTCAAACCAATTCAGAATCAACATGGAAACTTTCTAAAAACACCAACACAAGCATTTTTAAAAAAAAGATATGAGCTGGTATTTTTTTTTTATATAAATAGACAATCCTTATTTTTTGGCTTTGTACAAGGAATAAATATTTAATTTTGGTAGATTTAATCCTAGTGAGCAGTACGTGCTTATCATGCCTCTTGTTGATTAATTCTATGTGCAAGTATCAGATACTAATAAAATGGTAACATAGGATATTAGATGGTGGTACACATTATATGTAGTGTTGTTTTCGTGTTATATCTGGTCAATGGTCAAACTGCATTACTACAAAGTGTGAAGAATGAATGAGTATTTATTCCATATTTCCAAATAAGGTAAATGATTCTTGACTTTACCAGCATAATAATAATGTTTTTTGTCTGTTACGTAATAAGCTAGAGTTCTTGAACAATCAAGTAGTAAACTATTTTTCATTTTATTGAGTTCTGTTTAAAAGCTTTTAATTTAAAGTTGATAATGGAATTTAACTATTTTTTATATTAAAAATATTCCTGAAACAATAGTTATAAACAAAAATGTATTAAGAATTTGTTACTGTACATTTGTCAATAACTTAAATTAGTTGTAAAGATGCTTGGAAATTTTTACATGTCTGTGGTAACATGATGATAGGCTAACCAAAATGTCCCCTGTATAGTGATTAGGTAGCAGACAGTGAAGCAGGCTTGTCCAGTAAGAATAGGTAGCTGGAAAGTAAGCAGGCTCATCCAGTGAGGTCGTGCTGGCTTATCAAGTATGGTTTTATATTTGTAGATATTTCTTTTATTTTCTTTATTGCAATTCATAAATTAAGGCTTTATCTTTTAATTGAAATTCACAAAAGGTGCTATACCCTATTTTATTGTGTAATACATATTTTAAACTTTTTTAATGATTTGTTTTTGTTGAAATAAAATGTTTAAAAATATCAAAATTAAGGTTTATTATTATTTGTGTATATATATAACTTTTATCTTCAAATTACACCAAAACCTTCAAAACTTACTAAACTGGTAGTTTATACTGAGTTATTATTTGCAATTTTTAAGGTCTTGTTCAATTATTTCTAACTGTGTACATCTCCCACGTCTGTGGGTTTTATGGGCAAACACATCAAAGATTGCTTTTCAAATTGGTAGCCATAGTTGTTGACCATTCACCAACTTTTATTCTTGAATCATAAATATTATAACATACCTAGCAACATACAAAAACCAAACTTTCTATAATGCAGACATGAATTTTTTCCTCACCTTTTGAAAGTAGGATTTTCCCATATTGCATCCTTGTCAGATTTGGCTTCCCATTTTGATTTGTTTGGATCCGAGTGCTTCTTTTGCTGTATTTGAATTTTGGACTTCCTATGTTTCGGTTCCAATGCTACTGATGAGAGGTTACTCCTTGAAATGTACATATAGCATACCTAAATTTTC
>JAULBM010253133.1:0-16778 GCA_032357055.1 Geukensia granosissima
CCAGCCATGTTTGGTTTCAATCCATTCAGTGGTTCTCTAGAAGAAGTTCAAAATGTAAAATGTTGACGGATGGACGACGGACGGACAACGGACGCCAAGTGATGAGAATAGCTCACATGGTCTTTTAGGCTAGGTGAGCTAAAAAGAACATATTTAACATATGTTAATTGGCATGTCATACACCGCTTAAAAATGGATATACTTTGGGAAACTGTTCCTTTGCCAAGTTGTTTCTTTGACACTAATAATAAAGCTAATTGTGAATAGGATTCAAGATGATGTCATAATATAGGTAAAAGAGAACTTGCAGATGGAACACCTGCTTGATTAATTTTAAATAAAACTACAATTTCAATTTCTTTATTGAAACATACAAGTAATTATAATTTTATCTTTGTGAAGGTTGGGTTGTAACTAACTTACCATAATAGCTGGAGTAACTCTAAAAATGGTTATTTTGAAAACCAGGCCAAGAATAGTGTCATTGTTGACTCACCTATTATCAAAATATTTTTTTAACCAGGTCATAAAGAAGGACAGGTCATTAAGAAGGCCAGGCAACAAAACAAGCCAGGCCAAAAAGAAGACCAGGCCATAAAGTAGGCTAGGCAAGGCTAACGAGGCCAACCAACCTTTCAGAGTTTGTCAGAATAGAAAAGTACTGTTTTTCCTGTTCATTCATCTTTAATAATACATAATCTTCCAGTATATATGACCCCATTGTTAAAAATCATAAATATTCCCATACTTTTGTGAAGTCACCTGGATAATGCTTTGGATCAAATCAATCCAACATACCCATGCATAGAAATCTTTGATGGAATTTGACCAGATCAATGTATGTATGCAGGGGGGGGGGGGGGGCATAAAAATAGTTGTTCCATGAGGTCAATCAATCCATAAAAATCTTTAACTGGCAATAAGTAAATTATATAGAAATACACACTGGCTACCTTTTATTTAAATATACTGTTTTGAGTGTTTAACAATTCTTTAGAGAAGAAGAAAGATGAAATTTATTTTAGCATTTAAATGCAAATATTTACCCGTTTTTGTGCTGAAAGTTGCTGTTCAGTTTGTTGTGTCAATAACTCCTTACAGACAGAAACATTTCCAACTTCAGCTGCATAGAACAATGGAATAGCACCACTCTACAAAGTAAAACATCAGTACACATTATCTCAAAATCAGTCATTCTGAAGAAAATTCATAAATTAGTCAGCCAGAGTTACAATTTTGGGTGGCTGCATACAAAAATATTTAAAAGCAGCAAAACTAATGAACCACAGATAGATTGGTTCTATATTTTTGCAGTGTAAGACTTCATTTTGTTGAAAAAAATTACCATATTATCATAAGTAAACTATTTTAATCCAATAGTGCCAGAGGTAACAATTGTATAAAAAATTACAAGGGTTCACTTAAGGACAAGTGATTCTGCCAAAGTTTGGTTGCAATTGGCTAATTAGATTCTGAGTGTTGCATTCTTTAGGAAAATTTCAAAAAGGATCATTTGATAAACCTAGTTTGACCATGGCAGTTCTCTTGGCCATTCACAAGTTTGATATAATGCTTAGTTATTGTTAGGTGTTTATTTAATTTCCTATAGAGTCCTATTTAAACTGATTCTCCCTCTGACAAATATCTTGCTCAGAAGGGGCTGTAAGCTAAATAAAATTAAAAAACCAGCACCTAAGCTTGGTCCAGACTGGCATAATAGTTAAAGTGAAAAAATATCATTACAAATATGCCAATTGTTCATTAAAAAAAATAAATCAAGGTAAAAAACAGTTTCAATAAATCATTATCAATATTTATCATGGATTTATATTTTGTGTTGCCACTTACAGGAAATTCAATGTCCCAGTGTTACTTTGTTCAGGGAAACTATCGATGAAAGAGTTTATTTTGTTTGAAATACTTTACCAACAACTCAAAATGCTGCTTTTTCTCATAGAAAATTCTTAGAGAAAAAGGCTATTTGCTGTATCATTTTACGAAGATGAGGGAAACTAGAATTCTCATTTTGAGCTATTCTTAACTCTGGAAACAGACAATATTTCCAACTGAAATTTGGATAAATTCAGGATTTTGCCGGTCCTAGTGAGTGACTCTCCCCCCTTTTTATTTTTGAAGTACTCTGGGCACTTTAATATGAGGAATACAGTTACTTGATCAGTATTTAGCCTGGGCTCCTTGCCTGCTGACATTATAAGTACACAGAAATAATGATATAATAACTAACTTGATCTGAATTAAGTCTGGTCTCCTTGCCTGCTGACTTAAGGAGAAACTGCACCACAGTAACAGCTCCTGATGTTCTGGCACAAGCCATATGTAAAGGCAGCTGATCTTTTGGCTGAAATTATACAAATACTATTATATTTTCTGCTCTCAATGTGAAATAATGTGTTAAAAGAATTCAAAGATACCAAAGGGCCATGTATAAAAGTTCATGTGAAGCAAATTCCAGTTCCACCTGCATAGAGAGTAGATTTTTCTCAGTTGATACACTACTCCAAGGCTGTGCTTCTATCAGGATAATATTGAAAGACTGGTGTTTCTGACTTGGAAGCTTCTAAATACAAAATTACCAAAAAGGTTAAATAAATATGGGAAATTTAGGTATGCTAGATATGTACATTTAACCCAGGATTTCTTGTGAAAAAATTAACATCATCACTCATTAATTTTTCAGTCATCATCATGATTTGCTTGATTGGTTCCTTACAGTAATTTCACAAATGACAATCTTCTCACTGTCTTTAACTATGAAGCTGTATACATGTTGTGACTAAACATGATCTTTGACTATCCAGTAACAGGACACCTGATACTAGTGGAGCAGGAGTTGCTTACCTTTTAGACCAACAAAAGTCAACATGTTTTTTAGGGTTTGTGCTCCTCCAGGTTTAGTTGTCAATTTTGTGTTTTGCATACTATGTTTGTCTTTAGTTTCATTTTGTTGGCCTGGTATTGTCTGTCTGCTGACTAAATGATTTTTTTTCTGCACCTTTAGTATCTTCCAATTTTTTTAATACTTTTTTTTATATATTTAAATTTGAAATTATTCCACTGAAGTTAACAAATGTTATTGAACTAAATACATATTTACAGGACTGGCAATATTAATATTATTAGTTATTTGATTAAATGTTACTTAACCTCAAGTGACCAATATATCATGGAGGAAAAGAGATTATTAATGAGTGATTATGAATGAACACTGCTTTGTACAGGAGTGACACACTGATTTGGATTATTAACGTGCTAGCTCACAAAAACAATAGTCCACAGGAAGACATTCCACTTTACCTGGACACATTATTCTGTTTCTTGGCTGACCAGTCTTTTTAAAATTTTTTTATTTGTTTTCAATAGTCAACCCATACATTGACCTTCTGACTAGGGTTTTCTGGGTTTTACCTTGCATGGGTCCTATATTTATGAACTTTTTTACAATACATGTGGAAATGGATGTAAAGTTTAGGCAAGAGTTCACATGACCTTATAGGGTCAGGTGCACTTGAATTTGGGATTTATCTGGGACATTTGAAGACTGATATTCATCAGTATATTCTGAATATTACATAAATAATAGAACATATTAACAAATTTATACCACAATCAATAATTCATATTAAATTGGAGAAATATTATATTTTCTGTCCATAAAACAAGTTATCAAAAAGAATAATCACAGAAATAAGTTTTATTTTAGGTAAATTATATAGAAAAAATTGAGAAGGATATACTTGAAATTCTAGCACACTATTCACTTTCTGGATTAAATTCTGGAAAAATTATTTAATCAAATGGAATATTTTATTCAGCATTTACAAGTTTAAACAAAATATTATATAACTATTTAGTTTCCAAAACTAAACAAACAAAAAGAATAACATTTACTTAGCTCAAAATTGATCTTTATTGAAATATTGTACAATATAAATTAATTATTATTTTGGTCAATGGTCCTGCACTAAATCACTAGATGAGACTTCTAAATCTATTGTCTGTCAGAGCATCCTTTATTTATCCTATGCAGATCAAATAATAAAGATCATAGATTTTTTAATGCATGTGCCAAGTTTGAAGTGATTGAATGCATTCCCCTAAGAGTTTTCAAATGGTGTCTTTTTAAAAATAATTTTCTGGTCTCTTTTTTTCAATTAAAACACAATATGTGATGAATAGGGTAAATATTTCAACTTAACCGATTAAATTTTTTTCCTTAAATTTATTTGAATAAGTGGTACGTTACATTACATAATAATGGAGTAATGTCCTATTCAAATAAGTTTTCCTTATGGATCATGACTTGCCAAATATTTAAATGTTCATTTTGATTTTTGCTATAAGAAAATAAGCCTTGTCAGAGAATCTCACACACTCATATATGTCATCATCATTTCTATCAGGTTCTGACTTGCCAACCCTTGTCAGAGAATCTCACACACTCGGACAAGTCATCATCATTTCTATCAAGTTCTGACTCAGCCAGCCTTGTCAGAGAATCTCAGACACTCGGATAAGTCACCATCATTTCTATCAGGTTCTGACTCACCAAGACTTGTCAGAGAATCTCATACACTCGTGTAAGTCATCATTATTTCTATCAGGTTCTACCTCACCCACCCTTGTCAGAGAATCTCACACACTTGGATAAGTCATCATCATTTCTATCAGGTTCTGACTCACCCACCCCTGTCAGAGAATCTCACACACTGGGATAAGTCATCATCATTTCTATCAGGTTCTGACTCACCCACCCTTGTCAGAGAATCTCACATACTGGGATAAGTCATCATCATTTCTATCAGGTTCTGTCACTCACCCACCATTGTCAGAGAATCTCCCACACTCAGACAAGTCATCATCATTTCTATCAGGTTCTTACTCACCCACCATTGTCAGAGAATCTCATACACTCATGTAAGACATCATCATGTCTATCAGGTCTACCTCACCCACCCTTATCAGAGAATCTCACACACTAGCATAAGTCATCATCATTTCTATCAGGTTCTGACTCACCCACCATTGTCAGAGAATCTCACACACTCAGATAAGTCATCTTCATTTCCATCAGGTTCTGACTCACCAAGTATTGTCACATACTGCTATTGCAACCAACAGTAGCCATGACCCAACATTGGGTCTCAACAATTCTAAATTTCACCCAACAATAACTGTCATGGGTTTTACTAAATAATACCTTTTATTATTATCTGGATTCAAGCTGGTATTTTTGGGGTTTCATAATAGAACTTTAAGAATATCCTGATTTTAGTAACAGATTTTACTTTTAGAGGCTGTCCGTTAACATGTTTAAGTATCTGAAATTGTATCACAAAGTTCAGAAGAGTTTAAAAATGCCGTTACATACTATAACCCAACATTGGGAAGTTGATTGTAGGGTCATGGCCCCATGTTTAGAGGTTGGCAGGTATGCAGCTATTTCAGTATATGAAAGCAAAGGAGTTTGTGTGGTAAGGCCCTCATTTTTGGTTGATTTAGAAATTGCCAATCTTTTCAATACGTATATATTTTAAAGTTCAAACATATGGAGCAGTAATGATAAAAAGAATTTTTCACAATTTGAACATGAAAATGGTTATATACAACAGGAAGAGTACACAAATTTGAGTAATTTTATAAAAAAATGTTAAAAATTGATGACAAGGCAGTTTTGGGGTCTGGGAAATATGAGCTCATACAGCTACCACTTTTTTCCTTTTTTGTTATTCATTTGCCATGTTAGGAAGCACATTCTTTTTAAATCAGTTGGCAAAGGTTACGTTATCCTAAGTGAAATAAATCTTGAAACTGGCATTTTTGGCAGTATTTACTCATTCATCAAAAATATTATTAATCTCACGTGTTGGGACATCTTCATTTCATATTGATCTTGTAAACTTAACATTTGGGGGACAAAACAGCCCTTACCACACATAGTCCTTTGAAAACTACTTCATCAAAGGTGTAGCTGTGTAAAAAGTAAAGGCACTAAAAGGAATTCAAAGATACCAAAGGGGCAGATTCATTTATCTGTTTTTTACAGATAACTATAATCATTACTTTTACACAAGTTGTTTTTATAGCAAAGATTATTCCAGGGTTATATTGCGAGTCTAGATTTAAAAACTTTACATTATACATCATTTGTTCCTCTACAAATTTTATCAAAAATATTTAGGTATCGTTTTGAACATTAGATATATCACTGAGACACAACAAATATAAAATTATACCTAGGAGAATGGGAGGTTATGGACACATTAAATAAATTCGAAATGCCAAAAATTTTTGTTTTTGTTATCTCCCTTGTATATGAAAGGAGTTTTTTTTCTCTGATGCCCTAATTGGTAAATTATACTGACAGTTTTCCCTTGATGTAAATTTCAATGATAATTAAGATTTACAAATACTGTCTGCTATCTGTAAAATGCAATTAAAGACTTCTTAAAGATATGTTTTAACTCTGCATAGTCAAGACAACATATCAAAAGTTGTTACTATTCCTTCTTTTTATTATCAAGTTGTTGAGCTGTTTTGAAAATTGATACCAGCATAATTTAAAAATGCATGTTAAAATTTTCAAAATAGGCTGGACATTGCTTATAGAATGTATAGGGTAATATTGTTTTTACTTTAAGTGGGTGAAGATATCAATGTATTAGTAATCTGATAGAGCTTTGATGAACAGGGCCCAGGTTCTTATGTATTGAAAACCAATGTAGTTTTATTTTTCTTTATTCATGCTAGTTTTTAACTTCTGATTGTAGTTAACTCATACCCCCAACAAACAGTTTTGGTTAACTGGTAACCATTGGCTGATACTGTTATTTGTAGAGCAAAACAACAACGTAGTGTGGACAGCAAAGAATCTGCTTTGATAAAGCAACAAAAACAACAAATAATGTGTTTTTTGCAACCAGGAATACCTATTAATCTGCATGGAAAGGCATATAACCTTAGTTTAGTAGATGTGCTAAAATACAGTTTGCACAAATATGACTAGGAAACTTAAATGCTGTAATCATAAATATTGAAATTTATTGTGAATCTGACTGTCCTAACCCAAGTTATCATGAATATTGGTATTTCTATATTGTGAATCTGACTGTCCCAACACGTTGCATAGATGGATTTTCAATAAATAGCCTTTTAATCCACTGAAATTGCAAATTTCAAGCTTTCACTTGATTCTTGTGCCTTTTATACCCTAATATTGAATAAAATTTTAAAATTCCAACTTTTTATAATGTCATGCATATTTTCTGTTGACCAGCTTCTGTTATGGTTTGGACTCTGGTTCATTATTGAAAGCCACAATTGGACCTGTAGAAGTTTAAATTCTACTGTCATTTGGTGGGTGACAGTCTCATGGACAATCATTCCACATCTCCTATTTTTACAATTAATATTTGAAGACTTCCATCTTAGTTTCAAATACTTAATGAATTTTTTTTTACTTTATCTTGTCAGTTTTGAGTTTAAATATTACTTATTTACTGCTGATGTTTCAAAATTTCCATAATGAGTCTGGGATTTAAAACTTACAAGTCCTTAATTGCTCTCAACCGTTGATCTTAATGTTACATCATTTAAACATTAACGTGGAGTGTGTTATTATCCCGATTACTGTACTTACACTGTGAAAGTCTTATTATATTGAAAATAGTCTCTATATTAATTACCACGGAAGTCACTATTGTAAAAACAGTTTGAATAGAGGTTACATTCAGCCATATTACAATACAACCAAGTCATATTATATTGTTTTGAAGTCTGGGCTATACAATACCCATCAATATGCCAATGGCTGGCTACAAATCAATTTGTATGTATTAATTGGAAGCAATAAATTGGCAAATTGATCCAAATTTTCTATTTGGACATAACAGGAAATCGGGCAATTACTATTTTAGCGTCACTCTTAAGGCAGATTTCAATTTTCTGGTTACCAGAGAAGTTTTAGAGAACTCTTTCTGAAGCAACATAAACATGAATTGCCTATTTAATTCTCCTTAAACATATCCCTGAAATTGAAATTTGAAAATGTTGTCTGGATTAAATGGATTAATAACAAATTCCAAGGCATATGCTTAAAATGTTGGTAAACCAGAAACGAATAAAATATCAATTACCAATAATACAACAATTTCATTTTAGAGTGATTTGTAATACAAGCAGATTGCTTAACAAACATAAATTTGATTTTCATTAAGTTTCAATTTCCAACCAACGGCATTTGATGATTGAAATTGTTCATAACTCACGTTCGGATTGCATTATCAATCAGATTAAAATTAGGTTTTACTTCTAAAGGATTTGTTATGCCCCATTATTTGAGTACAAAAAAAGTTTATTGCCATTTTGTCTGAGATCATTTTATTTAAATTAGATTTAAATCTGATAAAAATGTCTGACTTTTCATAAAATTGGGTAGTTCAATAAACTTTCTACATAACAGAGTTCCTGTCAACATAGTTGGTTTGGATTTGTTCGCAGAAATTACTGCTGTATTAAAATAGACACAATACAACCTCAAACAACAGTGAAATCATGATTATAACACAAAACATTTAAGTTTGTTTAACCTTAAAGGAACTAGGTGTGATAAGGCCTAAATTTGGATTCAAATGTTAACAATTGATTAGATGACAAAAACTATGCCTTCAGAATATACTTATTGCATACTTAATAAAAGCATAATAATTTTTGTGCTAAACATTTTACTGTTCTTAAACATAAATGCATGACTTTTGCAATATTTTATATTATATTGCTTATTTCATTTCAGACATAATGAATTTCAAAGAAATTAACATGTATTTATAAGACAGTTTTTGGTCCTAGGAACACAGGACAAAAGAAAGACTAACCTCCATTGTTAAATATTTTTTGTATTGAGACATACCAAAAATATATTACAAGTGTGGACACAGAAATGTCTCACCTACAAATTGACTTTCTGACTAACAAATTCGGACAGATGCAAAACAAATCATTGAACTGATTTCAAGGTCAACAACAAAATTTTGCTCTATAAACCAATAATCATTTTTTGAATTAAAAGGTCAACTTCTATTGACCTGTCATTTATAGCTTAGGGAAATGAACATTAAAACAACTTGACCACAGCCACTGTAATATGGCATGCACAAATAAATAGTAATAAGACATGTAATTACTGAGAAAATGATCTAATCATAAGATCTAGTCAACAGTTTCTGACCCTGAAATTGTTGTCAATGGAATTACATGGCAGACTAATATTTATACTGAGAATGAATTAGCAAAATTTGACCTTGGCATGATTACTTGACAAAGGTCACATAACCATGTAAAAGAGGTCAAGGGCACATGACATAGGACAGACTATGTACTCGATACAATTAATTAGCACACCAAATATTGTAAACCAATCATAAGTGTTATTTAAATAATGACTTAATCTTGACCACTTAAACTGCCACTGGACTATGAAAATGAGGTTAAATGAAATGACTGATCTGCAGTTCATATCATGAAGAATCTGCATTCCAAATTAGGTTAATCTGGATTGAACGGTTTCAGAGATATAAAAAAAAGTTTAGAGTATTGCTGCCACAAGGGAGTAATACCTATCTCACTTCAGCAATTGAAATTCACATGTCAGACAAACAAACAAAGGGTAGGCTTGGCATGCCAAGCAGTTTATATAGAAAAAAATTATAATTCACGAGTTTTACTATTCCAGGTTAATTAAATCAGTCTCTCTTTTATTAAACAATTTAACAACATTCCATTTCAGCAGATCCTTTCAATTCCATTACCAATACTTTGGACACTTGTAGGTATAGTTCCTTGTTGGTACACAAATGTTTGTAACAAGATAATTTTTAAGGCAATCCAAACTTTTATGTTCCAAGTGAGATTTTTCAATTTGTATAGAAAATCAACAGGGAACCATATCTGAAGGTGTCCAGTTTGTACAAATTCTAACTACCAGTCATGGTGTGGAAAGAACAAAGGCAGTTAAAGCTTAAAGATAAATGACAATTTGACTTTCTTTTGGGTAAAAATTTAACATTCTCACCTTCCAGGCAAATTTAAACATACCCATTCAGGTAAAAACAACAAGCCTTTATGTCATGTAACAATTTAACAACCTACCCTGTCAGTTACAATTTGCTTTTCAGTTAAGAAAAAATTAAACAACCTACCTCTCAGATAAATTATAAGCAGTGTCCCTGCTGAGTAAAAAATTAGCAACCTACTCCTCCAGATATCAGCCTTCCTGCTAAGTAATGATTAAACAACCTACCCCTCTGGGTAAATTAAAACCATTCTTCCTGGTGAGTAACAATTTAACAACCTACCCCTCCAGGTAAATTACAACCATTCTTTCTGGTGAGAAACAATTTAACAACCTACCCCTTCAGGTAGATTACAATTAGTCTTCCTGGTGAGTAACAATCTCCAGGTAAATTACAACCAACATTCCTGCTGAGTAACAATTTAACAACCTACCCTTCCAGATAAATTACAACTATTCTTCCTGATGAGTAACAATTTAACAACCTACCCCTACAAGTAAATATCAACCATTGTTCCTGTTAAGTAACAATTTAACAACCTACCCCTCCAGATAAATTACAACCATTCTTCCTGGTGAGTAACAATTTATAACAACCTACCCCTCTTAGTCTTCCTGTTAAGTAACAATTTAACAACCTACCACTTCAGGTAAATTAAAACCATTCTTCCTGGTGAGTAACAATTTATAACTACCTACCCCTCCAGGCAAATTACTATTAGTCTTCCTGTTAAGTAACAATTTAACAACCTACCCCTCCAGGTAAATTACAACCATTCTTCCTGGTAAGTAACAATTTAACAACCTACCACTTCAGGTAAATTAAAACCATTCTTCCTGGTGAGTAACAATTTAACAACCTATCCCTCCAGTTAAATTACAACCAACCTTCCTGCTAGGTAACAATTTAACTACCTACCCCTCCAAGTAAATTACAACCATTCTTCCTGCTGAATAACAATTTAACAATCTACCCCTCCAGGTAAATAACAATTAGCCTTCCTGCTGAGTAACAATTTAACAACCTATCCTCTAGGTAAATTACAATTAGCCTTCTTGTTGAGTAACAAATTAAGAACCTACCCTGTTCCAGGTTAATTACAAATAGCCTTTCTGCTGAGCTACAATTTAACAACCTACCCCTCCAGGTAAATTACAACTAGCCTTCCTGCTGAGTAACAATTTAACAACCTATCCTCTAGGTAAATTACAATCAGTCTTCCTGTTGAGTAACAAATTAAGAACCTACCCCTCCAGGTAAATTACAATCAGCCTTCCTGCTGAGCAGCAATTTAACAACATCATCTTTGGCAAAGGAAGCAGCATAATGCAAACAGCTTCTCCCATCCTGAAACATAATGTACAAAAATGTCAAATTATATGATTACTATGTGGATTTGCATATGATTACATGTTGATTCATGCCTGCCTGTATGATCATAATGTAAACTTTGTATAACTGCATGTGGATTCTTGTATGTCTACATTATTATTATGATGTGGATTTTTTATTGGCTGCATGATTATCATGTGGATTTTTGTATGACTGCATGATTATCATGTGGATTTTTGTATGGCTGCATGATTATCATGTGGATCTTTGTGTGGCAGCATCATTATCAAGTGGATTTTTGTATGACTGCATGATTATCATGTGGATTTTTGTATGAATGCATGATTATCCTGTGGATTTTTGTATGACTGCATGATTATCATGTTGATTTTTGTATGACTGCATGATTATCATGTGGATTTTTGTATGACTGCATGATTATTGTGTGGATTTTTGTGTGGCAGCATCATTATCAAGTGGATTTCTGTATGACTGCATGATTAATATCATGTGGATTTTTGTATGACTGCATGATTATCATGTAGATTTTTGTGTGGCAGCATCATTATCAAGTGGATTTTTGTATGGCTGCATGATTATCATGTGGATTTTTGTGTGGCAGCATCATTATCAAGTTGATTTTTGTATGAATGCATGATTATCATGTGGATTTTTGTACGGCTGCATCATTACCATGTGGATTTTTATTGGCTGCATGATTATCATTGAAATTTTGTTTAATTAACATTTGGATGTTCATACATGTGCAACTACTTGATTTAAATATGGCAATAAGAAATAGAATGTGGGTTTTTCTGTAGCTACATGAATATCACATACATTTTTGGAAGATCTGATTTTTTTTTATAAAAAATCTTGACATATTAACTTTTTATGACTGCATGATGATCAGATGGATTTGCATGAAAGTTAAATCTTATCCAATTGAATTTTTAAAGTTTGTTTTTGTGTCATTTTGTCACACCACTGTCCTAGATTAGGGGAAGGGTTGAGTTCTCACAAATATGCTTAACCCTGCCACATGCTTTAGGTGCCTGTCTCAAGCCAGTGGAAGTCATTGTTATGTTTGAGTGTTACTTTGTTTTACATTGTTAACTTATATGACCAATTTTGTTACATTTGAATGATCATTACATTACATTCTGTGGCCTTTTGCAGCTTTCATTAGGGTGTTGAAATGTTTAAGGCCTTAGGGCAAACTGTAGATGTCTGTTATTAATATGATTTTGGTGGTTGTCTCATAGACAATCAAACCACATCTCTTTTTTCTATATGCTTGATCATCATGCCAATTTATGTATGACTGCATGATTAAAATGTGGATGTTTGTATGACTACTTGAATACCCCTATGGATTTTTGTACTTCTAATGTCAAGTTTTCTACAATTTAATGATTATTATGTAAATTTGTGTATGAATAAAATTTATCATGTGGATTTTTTTGTGTAACTGCATGATTACCATGAGGTTTTTTCTATGACTGCATAAATTATGTGGATTTTAGTATAACATCTTGATTATCATGTGAAATTTTAGACTGTATTATTATCACATGGATTTATAGGAATGTATGATTATCATGTGATTTTTGTATGACTTCATGGTTACTGAGTGGACTTTGTTATCATTTCCTGATACTCAAAGGGTTTTTGGGTCACCATCATCTACTTTGTAGATTTTTGTATGGCTATATGATTACTTTGTATATTTTTGTATGACTATATGATTACTTTGTATATTTTGGTATGACTATATGATTACTTTGTATATTTTTGTATGACTATATGGTTACTTTGTAGATTTTTGTATGACTATATGATTACTTTGTATATTTTTGTATGACTATATGATTACTTTGTATATTTTTGTATGACTATATGGTTACTTTGTAGATTTTTGTATGGCTATATGTTTACTTTGTAGATTTCTGTATAACTACATGACTATTATGTAACTTTTTCTACGATTTAATGATTATAATGTGGATTTTGGTATGACTGTATGATAACCATCACTAACCATTAAATTTTATTCTCCCTAATCAGAATGTGTGGGCCTAAGTCAGGCAAAGATAAATGAACAACTTGAATAATATATTTAGAGGTGCTACAAGGATTAGAACAAAGTTACTTAAAGACAAATATAGTTTTTTTTTTCTTGCCACATTTTGGAGGAAGTTTGGCAATATACCCCATGTCATTATTATAAGTTGTTTCTTTTTTCACAGGTTTATTTTTTCTGAATGGTTGTTGGTAATATTTTTGTGTTCAGTATATTTAGTAAATCCCATTATACATTTTTAAATAACATTAATAAACAAGAGGCTTAGAAGGCTGTGTCTGTATTGCTAACCTGACATTGGGCCAATTAAAAAAAAAAACAATCATAAAATGACCAACAGTGGCCATGATTGTTGTTTCCTATATTAAGGACCTTTGATACAGAAGACAGAAGATTTTTAATGTATCAGCCAATCATAAAACTGTTATCATCCATGGCAGCCATGTTTTTTGTCCAATCCTGAAGAAACAAGGAAAACTTGTAAAGGACTTCCATAGATGCTTCCTGTAAAATGTGTCAAGAAATACCAAGGGGATATTCGAGGAAAAGTGAAAAGCTTGGTTTCATTTGGCCTGTCAGCTGCAGAGGAGTAGAAGAAAATGTAAAATTTATGGATGATCCCCACCAAGTGATGACAAAAGCTCACATGGCCTTTGGCCAGGTGAGCAAAAAAGTGAGAATAACTGTATGACAACACTGCACAGCAAAAACTGATTCTGCAAGCTTTGTGTGTATTGATCAAAAGCACTATAGCATAAATATTATCATTTGTATGAGAACATTCCCACCTGGCAATTTTACAGGTAAATATTTGAAAGTCATAAAGCTGTCATATTTCCAATCAAGATCATGTCATTCTTATTGACTCTCAGTCCAAATATCACGATTCTCAAATGTAACGCTCTAATGTAACCAGTTTTAACGATATGATATTACGCAGGAAAAAATAATATTCATTATATATTGGGTTTGAGATTAAAAATTAAAATACAAATATCAAATTCATTGCTCTTTTGTGAAAATAAAATAAATAAAAACATGATATCTTTTAATATCAGACAATTTCTGAATATATCAAATATCAGGTGATGTGTCACTGTCTTAAACCATTTTTACATATTTTAAAATCATATTGATCTCTGATGTGGAGTATATTTATGAATATCAAAATTTAAATTAAGTTCTTTGTTTGACATTAAAAATTAATATACAAAATATCAAATTCATTGCTCTTTTTTTTAAACCATCTAAATAAAAACATGATAAATTTTAATCGCAGACAATTTCTGCATGTATCAAATATCAGTGATATGTCACTGCCTTTAACCATTTTTACATATTTCAAAGTTATATTGATCTCAATTGTGGAGTATACTTATGAAATATTAAAATTTAAAAGCTTTTTGTAAAACCGCTGGGTTATAATGACAAAGAATGTGTAATTTTGAAATATGGTATCTAAAGTATTGTTTTGATTTTTTAGAAATAAAAGTGAAAAATATCAGAAAAATTGAAGTATTCTTCAAAAAGCAAAATATTCAGTTAAAATCTCAAACATTTCATAGTCTTTTGTAAAGAAAGAGACCCCCTCCCTACTACTAATAATTTTTACATTGTAGTTAAAAATAATGTTCTGCTTATTACGGTAACTGTCAGTTTTTTATAAATCTTATTCAGGTGAGAAACCCCCAAATAAAAAAGGAACATCTGACTTAAACTTATGCCTAAGCTTTCTGTTATATTTGTTTACTTTCATGGATGTGTACTGTTAATGCATTTGTTCTAACCACCTTTTAGGATATTTCCATATCCAAGTTTCTTAAACAGAAAACAGAAATTAAGTTCATTCCTCCAAACACTGACAACATATAAATATACTGTGAAAACATTGAGGGTTTTTTCATTATAGTGTTTAATTAATCACAAGTTGTCATACCAATTAATAAAGTTTTATAAAGACTTGGATGCATGTCAGTACATAATTCTATTCAAAACAAAGATAATTACATTAAAATATCAAACAATACAACAGATTCCTAGGAAACCTGTACTGTATCATGTATGTAACAAAATGTGTTTAAAACTCATCAGTTTATTCAAATAAATCATTCACATGCAATAACATACTTTCCTCAATTAAAAATCGTCACGGAAACGAGAAATAATCATGTGACAAATTGAGGTTTTATTATCATTTAAAACATCATCGTTCCTTAGACATCTATTTATTTTCCATTTCTGAACTGGGAATAACACACAACCGGATTCTGATTTTGTTTCTGGAAAAAAAAATCCCAATTGTAAACAAAGGTAAAAATGTCCAACTTTCATCTCTTGTGTGTTTACACCAGATAAAAGGTGAGATACTATCTATTGGTTATCAAAACAGAAACATCATTTAATTAAATAATGTTCACAAAAAGTTAATTTAATGAAATCAAAGCTAATGACCGAATAATTCAATATTGGAATAAAGAAATCATGCCACTTACATGACTTAATCATATGATTTAAGTCCCACTGGACCATAACTCAATTATAATAAGGATTTATTACAGAACTTGTGTCTTGCTCATGATAATTACCTGTGAATTACATTTACAATGCAAAGTGTCCATTAGTTTAAAGTGTCACTTTCCAGTCAATGAAACTCAACTTAACCAAAATAAGTTGGACATATCAGCAATCAATGAACAGACAATTTTGACATAAAAACTGACCAAAAAAGGTGACCAAAAAAGAGGTTCCATAAAGCCTGTATTGCTCACCGAATAAATTTAAAAAAACATATTTGTTAAGTGTTACATAGAAAAGCAACATGATGGCCGCTTTGCATAAAAGACTATCAAAAAATGTGCAAGTTCAATTGAGGATTTTGAACAAAATGACAAGACCTATGAAAATTATTCATATTAGTTTGTTGTTAAACTTAGTTGGGTTAAGGCAGCCACTTGTGATCAGCAGAAGATTCAAAGGTTCAAGCAATATCCTTACAAAGAAAAATTTAAAATAGTACAATGCTGTTTCTGAAGACAGATGTCAAATATTCAACTTAGCTGGGTCTAGTTCATTTTAAATGACAAACCCAAGGTTTGGTTGATGCGCTCATCTGAAAATAGAAATTCACCATACAAAAGAAAAATTGAACAAATGAGGTGCCAGCTTTAGTTTTCAGTGTAGTGTTGAGTGTTCTATGTTTCTTTTGTTTCATTTTGTTGGCCATGGTCTTGTCTGTCTTCCGACTTAACAATTTCTGTCTGCCCCTTTGGTATCTT
>JAULBM010253244.1:0-40780 GCA_032357055.1 Geukensia granosissima
TTTTGTTGGCCATGGTCTTGTCTGTCCTCGACTTAACGATTTCTGTCTGCCCCTTTGGTATCTTCGAATTCCTCTTAAGCTACAAAAATCCGATACTTTTATGCAATGTAAAACTAAACACACATAAACTTAACTAGTTAGTTGTTGATCGATTAAGCTTACAGTAATAAATGTTCTAACTTCGAGAGTACATATTCCATATCAGCCTAGATATAGTTAAAAATACAACCAATCATTCAAAGGGAATGAATTATTCATGCTCAATGACAATAAAATTACATAACCATACCCATTAATAGAATTATCCAATTCTATTCAGACTAGTAAACCATATCAGATAATGATAGATCATCATATTCCAAACAGCTTATTGTTACCAATATGATAGATATCTGCAAATGAGACGACGTGGACCAACCTAAAGCTGTAATAAATGTCCCATAATATATGATTTTTATGGAACATCGCATGTTTTATATCAACTCGAATGCTGAGTCAGCTAAGTTATCAGGAAGTAGAACTTCATTGATGTTAATACTACGGCGCCATAAAAAGAACCTATAGATATTAAAAAACCAAAGAAACAGTAAAAATTGATGATGAATCAACTGACTTCTGCGGAACTAGACTTTCCATTGATATTGAGACTTCGGCGCCACAAAATGAGAATATAAATATTAAAAATGCAACCGTCAGACCGAATGCAGAGTCAGTTCATCAACCCGGAAGTAGCATTTATTGTAATGGTAGGACTAACAGCATTTTCAAAACTTAAGGAAGTAAGGAAAATCTCAATTTGAGATGTTTAATGAAACTGAATCAAGTTAATCAAAGAAAGATTTTCATGTGTAGAACCCAAGTTGGTATCCTATATTCCGTTGGCATTCATTGTTTTGTTATTTTATTCGAAATGTATCTATTATCAGTCGATAATTGATACATTTAAACAGTTCCATATTCATTTTTGTAAGCTTTTTTCACCTTGATTTACATCGTTAAGTCGAGAACCTATCTGTAATGTTATATTATTTTAGTATCGACGTTTTTCTCATTGACTGTCAGACATCGATCATTTCTATATTATGCTGATATTTAATCTAGTTTAAAATTACTACAATCTTGAGCGATTTACAATTATTTTTAGCTTTTCCGAATATGCAGACAGAAGATGTGCAAATGATATTATCCAATGAATCTAAGTTTCAGTATTGCTGAATATGTCCTGAAGGTTGAATAATAAAAGCTAATAAAGTCTTGAATATTTATTTTTTGTTGATTGGAATTTTATGTCGATAACACTAACCCAATTCTCTAAATATGTGGGGTAACTCTTAGTATAACCATACTACATCTGTATAAGAAGCATAAGAAAAATCTAGTCTTTTACCGAGAGCACATAGAGCACATATTAAAGATGTTTTATGAAGTTAGTCTGGCCAGGATAAAAAATTTGGCTACTGGATTTTGTATGTCCCAGGGAACTTTAGTTCAACAGCAGTAACATACACCTAGTAGTAGTAGTAGTAATAAATGTATGACAAATATCAATGTCTCATGTGCCTGTCCCAAGTCAGAAATTTTGGTCACAGTTTGTTTTTGTGTTTAATAATTTTGTTACATGTACATTTTTGATAATATTTAGATAAGAGCAGTATTATTTAACGCATACTTGATTTTTTATTTGGGGCGATTGAGAGCTGTTCACAAAGAGTGGTATTCCATCCTTGTTGAAGGCCTTGCGGATACCTCCAGATTTGTACTCTGTTGTTCTCTTTATTTGATTGCAGTCTCTCTGACATTTACCCCATATCTTTTCATTTTTATAATGAAAATTTACAAGCACAAGCATTAGAATTAAAACAATCCAAATAAACAGTAGTCCAACCTAAGCTAAGGGTTACATCTGCATCAGAAGGACGAGCTTCAGAAATTTATGCAATTTTGTATATCTATTTTGAACTGATAATTTAAGGGCACTTATGTGAAAAATCATAAAATTCTGGCTACTGGACTGCAAATGTCTTCGGCGCTTTAAGTCCACCAGCAGTGGAATATACCCAGTGGTAAAGTCCACTTCAGTTCCTTTGAAAAATGGCAAAACGAAGCTGGCGAGTTTATAGGTAAACAATAACACTAGAAAAGTTGGTTGTGCATTTCTAATTATCAAACGTCCGCACCTAGGAATTCCTAGATGTTCATTCTGCCTTTTCAGTTTTTCGCCTCTCATAATTAAAACGCGATTTTAAATTAACTTTGTGAGTTAACCCATTTTTAGGGAAGTCAGTAAATCAGTAAATGCACTCGTACATGCGGTCCACTCGAATGCAACTACCTTGAAATTGCTTAATTTTTAAATTGAAAACTGCAGAAATACTCAAATTTTTATTAGACCGATATGCTTAGGTATTAAATTAGTCTTATTTATATATTTTGACATTGACATTTTGAAGATGTACTCATTAGAATGTTCAATACTGAATTTCTCATGGATTCATGTTTCATTGACTTGATTAGATATCTTAATCCAACCTTAAAATGAACCAGCGAAGTTAAACGGTAAGAAATAATTTCCATAGAGATAAAATGGGATTTTTTAAATTCAATTTTCTCGAAAGCAAGTTAATATTTTACAAGAGCGAAAGTGGAGTAGGGAGCATATCCTCGTGTCTTTGTTGGGACCAAAGATGAACAATTTGGTTGAAAAATAAAGTTGCTAGACGGCAAAATCCATTATTTTAAGGAACTGAAATGAACATAAATGATAAATATTTCCGAATAAAATATCAGGATTATTCTAATAGAACATGAAATAATAATTAAATATTTGAATAATTATTTAATTTTGTACTGTAAATCGTAATTTTGACATCCTGATATGACACTGATTTTGACGTTAAGGACTCCACGTCGGGTGCTGCTGGCAGGATATGGGAAGCTTCCGAAGGAGCACCTGATCACACTCCTTTTTGTAAAAGTAGTTTGTGGATTCCAAGCCTTTGTTTCTTTTATTTTCGTTTTTTATCATTTATTTTGTTTTATAATTGTCTTGTCTTTTTAAACTATGCACCTTTGAGCTCACCAATGAGTATTCTACACTGTACTTACAGCATTAAAGAATAAAATATACTATGAGAGGAGACCCTTTGCTACATAATGGAACTAATTACCAACTGTATTCTCAAACTAAATAACGATTTTTTCAGCAGGGGATTCAATTGATTTCTGGTACCAAAGGACGCACAACTGGTATACATGTATTTAAAAATACAAATTTACCAATGTTACCTCAATAGTGAATTTGATATGCTGTATATGCTGTACCCCCCCTGTCTGAAGATGTATACGTAACCTCAACAAAGTGATATGTGTAGGAAATGTCACTGCTTTATTAAGATATATTGACGCTCTTTTATACCAATGTCTTTAATTTCAAATTCTTATCATCTTTGATTACACGAAAGAGGCCAATCTTGTTCTCGTGGATTCCATACATACGTTGTGTTAATTTAAAAATTCTATTCTGGATGAATTGCCAGGTTGAGAAAAATACAAAATTATTCTAAAATATTTGTCGGCAATTATATCCAATAAAAGGTTTCTAAATATGAAATAACTAGGTTTCGAAAAGACGGTTACTGGGACGGAACCACAAAATTATCATTAATACAACACTAACCACTTAGAAATTGAAGATTGCCGTGCAGATATTGATTAATTTAGTCTTCTTCTTCTGTAAACTTGCCATACCTGAATTCAAAAAAATGTACTAGATAAAGACAAAAATAAACATCTAGAAGACGCCATTGTATCAGCTTATTTAATTCTTTAAGGAAAGAAAAAAAGAAATTCAGTCAGATTAAGAAATAGTGAATTAACAAGTTAGTTATGACATTAAGCATGTCTATAAATATTCAAAAGATTTAAAAATCAGACAATTTTACAACGGTTTTATTTTGACTGTTGTCATTATCAGAATTAACACATCAAATTAATCCCGGTCGAAGAAAATAGTTACCAATAAAGTAATAAAAAATACGATTGAAATGTCAAGGCTGAATCCATCATGCTAAATACGAAGACCGTGATTAAGATGGTAATCCCCAGTGTGAATAAGACGTTTATTCCCAGTGTGATATAAACAGCCATTTCAATTGTGATTATGACGGTTATTTCTATTGTCATTAAGCCGTTTATTTCCAGTGCCATTAAAGAGGCAATCCCAGTGTGATTTAGGCCCATTTCAGACAACAGTCGAATTCTTCTACAGGTCCTTTAACCGGAGTCCATACAATAACGTAAGCTGTAAAATATTCCCAAAATACAAAATGTGAAAATATTTATAATATACGACAATCAACCAAACCTATTTAAATAATGGTAAACAAAGAACAATAAATGACCAATCAAACAATGACAACCTTTGGACTACAGGTTCCTGGCTTGGGAAAGGCACATTAAGTCAACCTCCACACAAGGTTGTGCTAATACAGTCCCAATCTTTTTTTAATTATAAGCCAATGTTTCCTTGCCATCAACGTTTTTCATTTACTGCTGAGTCCTATTGTGACGTCATTTTTGTGAGAAATGGGAACTTTTTTTGGTCTGCAAATGACGCAATTGAACAGCTGAAACTTCAAAAAACTAAGGTATGCTTTATAAAGCAACAATTGCCGATCAAAATACGAAGATAAATAAGTTTTTATCATTCTCTTTAAAATTTAAAAAAATAATATCATAAATATTCTTCCGCGTGCGCATTGATAATGACAAGATTCTTGTCATTGTGAAAGGGCTGAATGCAGGGTAAATATCCACGGAGTATGAAAGCGGAGCGGATATGACCCTGAAACGGAGGATGGTCTACTGCCACATGGGATATTGAATAAATACATATTATGGTAACACTTATCTGAATAAAAGTAAGAGGTCAAAATTGCAACAGAACAGCTTGACTAAATTAGTTTGTTAAATACATAGAAACAGTAGAAGCCTTAGCAGGTAATGAATTCAACTTAAATTGACGAAACCAAGACTTGAAACAAGCGTCATATTTCTTGTTAGTAGCTAGTGAGTTGCTCCTTTTCGCGGTGTCCATTACTGCAAAAGCAACATCATGAAGACCAGGGGTAGAGGATAATCATAGATTTCCCTCCATTCCGAACTCAAAGAGACCTGAAAATTAAAAAAAAAAACTAGTTTGGCATGTTCCGTTTTAAACATTCACGGCCAAGTCCGTGAAAAGCGGCCAGGTCTGTCCGATCTTAAAACATGCAGGCACAAGCAAGTGTACCTGTACATCAAACTACTGTAAGGTCCGCAAATCTCAAAGAAAAGAAGGAGTGGCTAGGTCCACTTTCGAGCATCAAGCTTTAAAACAAGTACGTTAGAACTAACTTTCCTTTGGTGAAAACTGAATTTTCTGCCGAGTCTTTGACAAAATCATATTCAACAAAATCTGTAACAAGTTCAATAAATTTGCCGTAGGTGGGACAAACAATCAAAGGCCAGAAAATTGCAGATTTCCACTTAGGAACTACAATAGTGCCTACTGCATTACACAACAATACATGTTTGATTGTATAAGCTATTAAATACACAGGTGGTACAAGCCAATTATTGTCATTTGACGAATCGAACGTAAATGCATCAACGCCTTCAGTTAAAGTTGAAGTTTGAATTAAATCGTGGCAATTTCGTGTTATTACCGTTAAAGAAGCGATCAATGGTAAAAGGTCCCCAAACCTTATTAAAATAATGAAAAATTCTCTCGGACACCGCCCAGTCTTCGAAGTCGAAAATTCTGCTGTATTGATCCGCAACGCAATTCAAAGTTTTAGGAACCCATTCAATTTTCAAACAAATGGAATTTTCTAAACAAAAATAAAAAGGTCTATTGCTAGATCATGTAAAACTTTTTTCATACTGCAAACTTAAGTTATTCGTGCCACATTTTGGTTGTCAGTAATAAGTTTGACAAACTTGTTACGAAAATGACACAAAAAAACTTCTTATTGTCAAAAGAACAGCTTAAAGCTCGCGCCATGTGGAGCTTTTAAGCCTTTTTTCTTCTGTCCACATTCTATGTACAATATCATAAGAAAAATGTACAGTTTCTCCAGCACCTGCATAAGAACTAGCATCAGTTAATGCCAATCTCTCAGGAACTCTTTGAATGGGCGCAAGTTCACAATTAGGCAATGATTGTAAAAATGACAGCCAAAATTGTAATTCTTTGATAGAAAACTATCTAACTGAACTGGAGAGTCCCAAGAGGACCGCTCATTAACAACATAATGAAAATGTCTAGTCATTATTCTGCAAATATGGCCAAGTGCGGGCGAGAGTGCTATTATCATTTCTACAACAGCAGCTACTTTTCTAGCGGTTAAATGATGAGCGTTTGAAACAGCTGTGTCTAACAGCTGTAAAATGTCATGCATTTTTCTCTCTGGTACACTTAAAATACCTTTTCTAAATTCCATACAAAACCCAGCCACTGTAAACTGTGTTGTGGTTTCCAAACACTTTTCTCATAATTTGGAAAAAAAAACAGCAGAAAATAAATCTGACAGAACTTCTTTTGACACTTTCAAACAGGATTCTTCTAAATCCTCAAAACCGAGACCATCATCTAGATACACTATAATTAAAAAGCCTTTACTTCTCCAAAACTTAACAAGTGGACGAACTACTTTTGTACAATTGTTACACACTGAAATGAGACCAAATGGCAGAGAAGTAAAAGTATAGAATTTTGCGAAACCGTTTTCTTTTAAAGAGAACCCAAGATAATCTTGAGAAGCAACGGGCATATCCAGATGATGATACCCATCGCGTTAATCAAACCTGAATGTATACTTTTTACTTGCTGCGTACATTTTTGCCTCCTTCACACCCTCGTATTAGATTTAGTTAAATTATAAGTCAATTATTTGTTTACATGTCCTAAATCAAGAATTAATCTCTCTTTTCCGGAAGAGTTCACTGAAACTGACAATGGATTAACATCTTTAGGCACACTCTCAACTTCGATTACAAACCTGTATACACTAAATAAGCGATGGCACGTTTGACAAAATTTTTATGCCCATACGCTGATTTATTGTTTTTCCAAAAAAACAGACGGGGGCTCAATTTAAAATTAATATAAAAGCAAAATTCTAATATATGCAAAACTAGGTTTTTGGAGCTTTCCGCTAACAAAATTTTGTCCTTCCAGAACTATATTTTTGCGTAATCTACCTTTAACATTATGAACATTTACAGTTTCATTTTCATATTCATAGCAGTCTAAGCATAAATTGGTGTCAATAAAAGAATATACCTCATTTTAAACTATTGTTGATTGTTGTTCTGTTCTGGACAGGATGCAGACCAGTGTCCGGTTCGACCACAGTAGTAGCAAATGTCTTGTAAGGCTGGTTTCTTCCCTGTTGAAACAGAGGGTGCACTTAACCTTTGGTTGTAGAATCTTAGAGCGGTGAAGTGATTTGTTGATCCAGCGTTTTAGTTTTGTCTTTCGAATGGTTGGCTAAAGCCACGAAAAAGCTTGTCTGAGGCAAAACGATTTTGATGAGTTTCCTTGGGTGCAGCAGCTTTATGTTTACGGATGGCCCTGGTCTCCGCTTGTCGAAGACGACGCTCCTCATCTGAATCATCAGCCAAAGGATTCCCTTCATATTCACTGACCGTGTCCAAACCGTGTTTGTCAGCTATTTTCACAATTTTGTTACGGGAAGCTTGGTCTTTTTGAGCTTTGTCAATAGTTTAATGGCCAATTCGCTGTTTTCAAAAGTTACAGCAGCTTTAATAGCAGCAATATCATGCGTGACCTTGTCGTTAAAAGCACACTGTTTCCTGTTACCCCTGAACTTAAATTTGAATTCAGTCTTACTTTAATCCGCAGGATTTGATGCCGGAATCTTCGTTTCTAACACGCTGAAGATTTCCTTCTTCTGTTGTTCTGAAGCACGGTCCAAGTGTTTAAAAGTACGAAAAAGGCTTGAACAGTAGGGTCTTCACTCGAATCTTTAGCAAAAGATTATCTATTGGCATGTTCAAGAGAATTAGTAGTTTCCTCTTCAGACATCAAAGCAATAAACAAACAGATCGCTAAAAAGGGCGGCAGAGCGTTAAACGATCTTAACTGGTGTATTGTTAACTCTCGAATGAACACCCGCTCTGATTTACCGGGAAAAAACTGCCCGTGAGTATAACTACGTAACTAGGCCCGCCATAACGGTATTCAATCCTGTACCAAAAATAAATTTATTTACCGCCCGTTTGTGTGTTTAGAGTTAATTATGGTATTGAAGATTTGCCGGCATCATTTGACGATTTGATGCTCGCAAACTGAGTTTAATGGAGACGCGTTTGCGGAGCCAGTAAACGGATATTTGCGAATATCAAATTAAAGGCACGTCATCCAATCAAAATCAACGCAAATGCATTCGAATCTTACTGTCATGATAAGTCATTATATTATTATGATAAATATATCGTGTATTTCTGGCATTATTCTTACTTTTTAGTAATATTAGATTTAAATCACTGACGTGGCATGACAAATAATCACATGAAGCTTAAGTCGTTTTTGCGCGGTAGTATCATTGAATCTTATCGATTGCGTAAAGATAAGAACAATAAAGTATATGGACTAGACAGCTTTATACACAAACGCCTACAGAATGAAGCGTGGTTAGGGCTAAATTTAAATACTGGGTCAGTAATGAAAAAAACAGGAAAGCAATAAATAATGTAAATATTGCAAGGGTAACTTGCTTCCCAGGACAAAAACTAAAACAAAAACGAATAGCAAATCATTAAATACAGTCTCAACAAGACATCCAAATTAATACTGACCAAACTATCAGATTTAATTTTTCAAATATATCTAAATAATAGTGGTTTATTCGAACATAGTTTAACAGATTTCATTTCATTGATATAATACTAATTATTTTGTACCTTTTTCTCACACACAAGTCGACCTAAAATACTCTTTATTCGTTTGTTAGTTTTATTTATTGTAATTTACTGAAAGGCATTGAAAAGTAACACAATTAGTAGTGGTCCCTGCCGTCGGATTTGGCTTCCCTTTTCGATTTATTTCGATTTGAGTGCTTCTTTCGGTATATTTGAATCTTTGGCCTCCTATGTTTCGGTTCTAATGCTACTGATGAGAGGTTACTCCTTGAAATGTACATAAAGCATACCAAAATTTTCCATATTTCTTTATGGATTTCTTTATTGGTAATTTTGTATTTTACTATCTTAGTTCACTGTTTGCTCTTGTAACGGAAAGAGATGAGAGAAATAAATAATATCAAACAAAAAAAAGAAGTAATCAAATTACAAAAAAGGGAAAAAAAGCAGAAACTTCCACGAATAGTCTAATTTATAGGACTAGGTAAAGAAGTTATTCAACGAAATGCATTACCTGGTTTTCACAATTGCACAAGGCACATATGTCAATGGGTTTTAATTGTCTACATGGCCGGAAGTACTTGTGTTATAGTACAAGGCAGATATGTCACCTGGTTTACAAGCCGTGAGTACCTGTGCTATTGGACCAAGCACATTATGTGACATCATTGTTAATACAATTGTGAGCATTTGTGCAAATGATTAAAACATTATCTGGTTTAGAATTTGGGATGCCCATACGCCAATGCGTACTTCTATTCTAAAACAAGAAGCACAAAATTTACATTGTTTATATTTGTGATGTACATACAGCCGTAGATACTTGCACCTGACTGATAATATGCTTTATCTATACCTTTTCATGACTGTTCTAAACAGTTTCTGTTCAGAAAAAGATCCTTAAAGTATATTTCATTGAAGGTTAATCCCCTTTAACAGTCAATTAAAACGGGTTAAGGTGTCAACCATGTGGGATATACACACTACACTCTATGGCACCTGGAATGCCATTGCTAACAAATATTAGAATGCTGCTATCATCACGTTTATCAGAGATTCTGTGTCAAATAAAAAGACAGAGATCTGAAGTTTAAAATTTCAATGAAGTTTTCTGAACTGTGTAATATCCTCATTTGATTATTTTCCTTTCTCCAAAGTTGGTAAATGCTCTTTATCTGAAGACAACAAATTATGTAAAGTGAAGCAAGTTACACGTGTATCACGATCGATGAGGAATTTCCTTATAATTTCAGTTTCCCTTACGACATATGTGATATACTACCACACAGCATCATACGCACAATCTGCACTGATTGATATTTTTATATTTTACATTTTAATTGAATAGTATGACGTGTATGATAGCAATTACTAATGTCTTTATCATCAAAATAACATAAGTATATCATATTTTACCACATTATCATATCAATTTTGTCCTCCTCTTTGCCATATAATTTAGATAGTCAAAATTACAGAACGAATCTGGATTTGAACCTAATTCCAGACAATTTTGTAGAAGAATGGGTTTTATCAAAACTGATTGTTTAGATTTGATATGGTAAGGCAGCAATGAATAGAACTATAAATATTGATTATCTTCTGATTTGTTTGATGGTATTAAATAAACAGCTATTTCCGAATCTCCTTATAACCTAATTGTATCCTGAATGTTTACATGAAACTTGTAGCAAAACCATTATTTCACAAACATCAGTTGCATGTAGTAAATGAATTACCGTAAACGCATACTTGAAATCCGTTTTATCGATATTTTTTTCAGTTTTGACAATCCCATTATCATCCGACTACGCTGATATGCACCTCATCGCTTTTTGGCGTCATAGGAAAGATAGCGTCACTGAAAGAACATGTCAAACCACCGTTATAACATTGTTTGTCATCTTTACCGATTTGTCATATCCATACCGACGTTAACGTTTCGATAGATGTTATCAATCATATAAAGAAGACAAAGATAATCTTTATGTTGTTAAGGTTGAATACTCTAAGACACGAATCATCTGGGGTTTTTTTTACCAATATACCTTAAGAAACAGGTGCTTTATAAACTAAATCGAATACTTTAATAGTCAAAAAACCTGTTTTACTTCTGTAACTGAAAGAACCCAAGATCTACAACGTACCTCAACTAAAGTAGAAAACGGACACTATGACATCTACATATTTAGTATTACTTACCAGAAATTTCTAAGGCTCTTCCTACCTGATGCAGAGGTAACTCTTAGGTACCTTAGTTTGAACTCCTCTTTTTGGATTAATTTGTGCTTTTTAATTGTCTTTGTATTTTGACCGGATTTCAAACATTTTTTTTCTCGAGCACTGTTAATCAACGAAATGGCCATACAGTGTACCAAATTCAAATTGGTCTTTCGTGATACATAGACTGCAATCATTCAATTACTATATTTTGTAAACATTTTATGTTTGATATACCTAAGTGGCAACAATATTGTGGTTATAAGGTTTATCAATACTAAATTTCGTACAGATGGTTTTTTTAAACCAGCAGATGGAACTTGAGATAAAGTTTTAACAAGCTTTCAGAAAATAAATTAAAATTAAATTTTAAGGTTGGCTTTCTTGTTTACGCGTTACAAAACAAAATGTTCCAAATCATTATGCATTCTTTGTAATCATTATTTTGGCGTCAGATTCGGCTTCCTATTTTGATTTGTTTGGATTTGAGTGCTTCTTCTGCTATATTTGAATCTTTGACTTCCTATGTTTTAGTTCTAATGCTACTGATGAGAGATTATTCCTTGAAATGTACATATAGCCTACCTAAATTTTCCATATTTATTTAACATTGGTTATTTTGTATTTTTTTAGTATTCTCCCCTTAGACTTCTTAGGGGATCCACTGCTGTTTTATAAAGGAAATCCTGGATTCCAAAACTTTGCTCTTTTTGTTATTGTTTTATCTTATATATTGTTTCAAATTTGTCTTGTCTCTTTTGGACTATGCACTTGTCATTTCTCAAATGAGTATTCTACACTAGATTAAAATAATTTTGATGACGTTCAGGCATTCTACCACTGTTTTTATTTTACTTTTTAAGGGATACATTTTAGCATTGTCTTAGTTTTCAAAAGCATATCACAAGAAAAGCACACGACAAAGCATCATTCTTTTACCCTTTTATACACTGAGTGAAACGTGGCATCACAGGAAAGGAACTTGCCAACATTCTTTGATTTCTATCCTGTTATATAAAAATAGGAGATGTGGCATGATTGTCCATCAAACAGCCACTCATCAAATGACGGTAGAACTTAATTGAAATGGTTTGTTGTTCATGACAATCCGAGAGTAGAAATAAAGAAAAACAAGGTAAGCATGGTGGTTTAACGGCTGGTAATTTTGTACTTCTCTGTGACAGTTTTGTTCTATCATTTTATGAAAACACGAACAAATTCCAAAGTAAAGTTTATATAAAAGTATCAGACTTTTGACATGGTCATTATTCAATTTGGTGTTTTGTGTTTCTTGTTTCATGGATTAAATTTGTGTCGTTAAAGAGACTCAAGGTTTGTTTCACAATATTGTATCATCAAATGATGTTAAGTACACTTTAAAGTTGAAAGAAATAACTAAGACGTTTTTCTAGTTTATATGTTAACAAATCTTCTTGGGCACTTCCATATACAGTGAATCGTCATTTACACTGTACTTCAGTGCTTATATTAAAACTTAAAATAATTTCCACATTTTCATGGTTTCATATCTATTCACTGTGTATACTTTCAGAATGTGAATGACGTTATAATAAAACAAATGATCCATAGATTATCATTTTATCGGGATTTATTACTAGACGTGTGTTTGATGATTCTCAGTGCAACTGAAACACTTCTTTGTATGGTTATCTTTTTTTAAAGGATTTGTAATATATCATTAGAGACGACGATACTTTTGTACGTGGTGACAGAAGATCCGTTGCTGATGAAAATAGCGTTTCGCTCCTCCTTGTCGTTTGTTTTCTATACTTTGGCTGTCACTGACAGAGTACAAAGGAATTAGTATGTGTAGAGAGTAAGCCTGATTGATCTTATTGAGATTATATAATTTAAGGATTTTATATGCCTATAAACGTTTATCTAATAATGTACTTTTTCATTCATATATTTAACAGTACTATTTAAAAGAAAGAATATTGAATATCAATAGGTAGTGCTTGTCAGTTAAAAAAGATGTGCACACAATTTATGTTTGATTGAAAATCTTGATATGTAAATAATCTAGGATTTTTCGATTGACAATTTCTCAAATGGGTATTTTACACTGGACCTAAAACGATTCTATTTTGATTAAATGAATAATGTAATAACTAGGCTCCGTCAGATATTAAACACCTTATGAAAATCAGTCTTGAACAGTGTATCATGTTAGGTTTTACATGTCTTAAAACTTTCTCTAGAAGGAAGAAACAACCTATAACAAATATGAGTAACAAGTAACAAACCGCTATAGAACGTTGGACATTGAAAATTGCGATAAAACTTTAAATTATTATCAGTATTATCTCCATTTAAAAAGTCGAGTGTAAATCAATTGAAATTATATAAAAGAATTTAATACATTTGAACACCATTTCATTTCTCAGTTTTACCTTTCCAAAAAAGTAAAAATAATAATGAAGCATGAAGAACAAGATTAAATCCTTAAATTTAATTCAATTTTTTATCTGAATCTTTATACTATACCAATATCCACTTTAACTGCCAATCTTTCCTAGCGGCAATTAGGGCGATGGCTTGTCATGCTGTTTAGAAGGCAAAGAATACGACTGTAAACGATTTTTTCATATTTGAATGGCGTTACAGAGTGCTTCTAATTCGGTGGAAGGATCTTGAATTAAAAAAGTATTACAGGGAATTTCAGGAAAATATTGCTTAGGAACATTTTGTTCTTAAATTTTGGTCTGATCTCGATTGTCTGAATATTTGCGAACCCAATAAGAGTTCATAAATCTCGACTTTCCTAAGGAGTTTTCTAAGAAGAGGAATCATATATCTGGTTTTAATATATTGTTAAATCTTCACGTTACTCAAACGTTTTTTATTGTACAAACACAAATTAAGATATTTAGATCTCCATGTTTAATTTAGTTAATTTCAAATTTCTGTATTTGCTGATTGTTGATAAAACATGTTTCCAAGACATCATTTTTATAGATCACTTATATTTTTAGGTATCAGATTTAAATGCTCAATTCAATGAAATCATTTACTTTATGTTCTATTCAGCGCCAAATTGTTAAATTCTTCTTCTGTTCTTTGCGAATTTCTCTATACTATAGGTAGAACTCAATTGTTTCTTTAAATAATGTTTAACGAAACTTATATTGGATTGGAGACAAAAAACAGTTTACCGTGTTTCTTAAAAGTCAAATATTGGAGAATAAATAAAATGGAGAATTTGTTCATTAATAATTCTACCCAATCGCGCATTATTTTGAATAAAAGCATTTTTTTAATCGTTACAGAAAGGTCCACATTTTGAAATGTAAAATTTGCCGTTGGTTTATCGCCTGCTAGTAATTGCAAGAACTAGCGTGAGAAGGCGACAAAATTATCGATTGATTTATTTACTATTTACTGACTGCTATTTAACGTCCAGATGACAATTCAGTCACAATTTAGCTGGGTTTTGCAAACAATTAAAACGGCAAAATCTGTCCTTTTCATAATCAGAGAATTATTTTTACCATGTTTTAACCTTGATTATTGTCTTTTCAAAAACCTCGATAGTTAAGCATTCAAATTTTTCCCCAAGTCTCGAAATTGAATGGTTAACGATATCGATTGTAACAAAATGATTGTTTAAAATGTGGATTTGTCACTATTTTATAAAAACCTTGTGTAGTCTAGTGATTTGTGGTACTGTAATAGTAAAAACTATCTATTTTTATCTGTTTTATTCATTTTTAGCTTCTCTGGCCACAGGCCATGTTAGCTTTTGTCATCCCTTAGTATCCGTTTACAGTTACATTTTTATCGCCAACACATGGCGAATCAAAGATTACAAGGAACAACTATAGAAGATTCTTTACAAAGTTTCCGCATTTTACTCCGATCGAATCCAAATTTTGCTGCCACGGGCAACTCTGATAGGCTGATTTTAACAGAGTATCCTCCTCTGAATTCGTTAGGCTTAATGGAACCTATGTAAGGTCCTTTGCACTTAGTAGTTGTCCCTGCCGTCGGATTCGACTTCCCCTCTCGATTTTTTCGGAATTGAGTACCTCTTTTGCTAAGTTAAGATCTTGAACTTACTACGTTTATAAAGCTAATGGTGAGAGGCAACACCTTGAAATGAACATATAGCATACGAAAATTCTCCATATGTATTTAACATTGTTAGTTTTGTATTTTATAACTATTTTTCTTTTCGACCTGATCAGACCCCAAACAGGAATCTGATTAGCTGATTTGAAACATCTTCTCCTCTGAAACCAGAAGACCAAATGGTAATAAACTTCACAGGAAGCATCTATGGAAGCTCCTTTACAAAGTTTCTTAGTTTCGTCCTGATTGGACTACAAACATGGCTGTTTCTGACTTAAAAAATCTTCTCTTCTGAAATCGCATGGAAAAATGGAACAATATTTGGAATAAAATAACTATGCATAGACTTTAATGAAGTTTCCTCATTTCGTTTTGTTTTTTTTTAAAGATATGGCAGTAATGAATGTTTCTTTATTCTGCATTATCTTTATATATTAGACATAAATGGAACAATACTTGACAAGAAACATCTAAGCAAATCGGTTTTTTTTTTTTTTTTTTTTTTTTTGGGGGGGGGTTTCTTTTTCATCTCAATCATAGAAAAAAGCATTGCAACCGAAATAAAGGAAGTCCAAGATCTAAAGTTATAAGTTGTAATGATAATTTGGTCAGCTTTTTATTTATTATTTAAAACAAAAGGTAGGCCTCTCCTCTTCTGGTCACAAGATTCACAGACCGTCGTGTTCAGTTCTCAGCTGATTTATGAAAATAAATAATCTTTGTGATTTGATGAGACAAGGGAATATCTCATATGGTATCTTTACCTCTACTTCGTTTGTTGAATTTTCGACATAACCGACAACAAAATGAGGGGTTATTTATTGATACATAAATATATCTTCTTCTCAGAAATAGCTTGTCCGAATCGAAAAATATTTGAAATAAAGCATCGAAGCAAGGTCCTTTATTAAGTCTCCTTTTTTTCAACCAGAGAAAAATCCAGGAATCACTGCTGATTTTTGCTTGGCTGAAAAAAATAATCATTATTAAAGTTTAACGACAATTCCTGCCTTTATTTTACATTTAGTATTTGTTTCCGATTAGCTCATCTCCAGGTGGGCGATACAGGCTAAGCATTCTGAACCACTTGTTTATAAGATGTTTTGATAATTTGGTCAGGGTTTCATTTCCATTAAAAACAAAAGTTTGGCCTCTCGTCTTCTATCACAAGATTGAAAGACTATCCCTTCAGTCTTTCAAATCATCAGCTGATTAATGAAAATAAATAATCGTAAACCTTGAAACTTTAATAAAGAATTTTATCGATGCAGTTTCAGAAGTTTGATGAGACAAAGGAATATATCATCTGGCATTTTATGGAAGCTAACTTCATTTGTAAAGATATATATCTTGGTAATTGTTTAACTCTTACATATAGAACAAGATACATCATAGCAATAAAAAATATAAATATATGTTTTAAGTTTGCCATGAGATGAAGGGAGAGGTTTTGAATGCAGCAAAAATTCGCTAAATCCTATCTTATCTTAAGGTATTCCTACTTGGCCTATCATTGAATAACGTGTTTTAAGCTCTTCTGCAGAATTGAAATTTCATTTGTTAACATATTCATTCCTACTTTACTCAAACCAAAGAAAAAATACGCCCTTTTTTAAATCACAAGTTTTTCCATACAGTATTGTTTTTAAAAATGTACTGAATTTGAACTTTGCTGTTTATAGTAAATAAATTTTTCTCCCAGAGACAAATTGGGCCTAATTGGAGTAACGTTTAAGCTTGACTGTGGCAGTTACTTTTTAACAAGTATTTCAATTGCTATCATTGTTTTTCGTGTACTTTTCTTTGTACGATTATTGTTTTCTTGTTTATCTACCTGTACTATGTTTGTTGAATTGTCGACATTACCCACACGACAATAAGTGGTTGCTTTAAGAATATTGTTTGAACTTGCAGCAAGTTGCATGTTGATCTTTCAGGACTCATCAGCTGTAAGATAAATTTTATGTCATTTTTTGTATCATTAATTTTGACTGTTTGAATTTTCAACTTCTATGTATATTTGTCCAATTCTTTAAAATGAATATTTGTCATAAAAACGAAGCGATTTTGAACCCGTTACAAGCAATAGGATTCCATCCACTACCTGGGAACTCATAAGAACTTCTTGTGGAAGTGTCTTGTAGGTCCCTGACCATAACTTAATATCTTGGAGTCTCTTGAGAAAAGCCACTTGCGAAATGAATTTTACATGACAGGTCCAATAGTGATTTTAAGGAAAATATCATCGGTTAGTAATCAGTTGGAACTGTTTATCATTTTAGTACCATTATATAAACTACAATATAATTATCGAAGAGGAACTAATCCAAAATTTTTAATTATACAGAATTTTAAAGGATTTTTAAGTAAATATAGGCAAATTATCGGAAAAGTTGAAAAGTACATTCCTTCTCTAAAAATAACAATATTTTCCTTTAGTCAAAATGTATTTTTTCAAAGTTCATGAGTATACCTTGGAGGACTCAGCTGTCAGCTATTCTAATAATTATGAGTTTTGTAAATGTTTTACAGCTATTTTACTCAGGGGAATAATATTATTTCTCCTATTCTGGAATTAGCGATTGGATTTATTTTAGTATTTTTTTACCACCGTTGATTACAGTTCTGTTCGAGATTTCCCGCGAAATCCAATTGAGTGAATAAAAATGCTATTTCTAGCACGATGAACATTCTAATATTTGTCTGTGAGTTACTTAAAACTTAAGTACCTTTTTGTGAAAACTAACTTTGATTTAATTTATTTACGGATGGAGTCACGCCATTGTCACAAGAGTTGTCGTTCATGCCGCCACTAAGTTAATCGCTTATATGATCTCATCTTGCCGGACAAACATTTGCATTGTTTATTTTTATGAACTTTTTTGAGCTTAAAAGTGTTTGCACAAAGTTCTGTATTTTCCTAAGTGCCGTTTTTTTTTTTTTTTTTTTATTATTACAATTCTTTCCTCGGCGATTCCCTGGCAAATAATGGGGTCCCTAAACAGAAGCTTGAAAAAACGACGGTTTTTTTCTTTTTTTTTTACTCATAGGAAAAACAGATTTTCCTTTTGCTTCCACTCGGTTACGGACTATTTCTCCACTCTCGATAGTTTCAAAGATTTAACGTTTGAAGCTGGCACCAAATCTCGAGTTTTAACAAGTAACAATTTAACTTCCTCTGGTGGAGAACTTCGGGAAATGTCTGTAATCAAGAGCTGTATTTATTACGCTACAATTTGTGATTCATGACCAAAATATTTTTAAATAAACAAAGGATATTGTTTTCTTAGTTGCCTAATATCAACCTATTTTTACTTTCTAAGTTGTTTTCTGTTTTAGTTTATATTTTTTTATAATTATAACAAACATTATAAGAACTTCTTAAAAAATACTTGAATTACAATATCTATCATTTTAGTTATATTTTTGTATAACCATACAGCTGAGTTTCAAATTGAAATTCTGTTTTGTTTGTCAAAGACCAATGATAAAATAATCACTGTAGGACGTTTTCATTTTAATTATTAACACACTGTTAATCCTTGTCTAATGGCTTCCTGTCCATGTAAGCCGTAAATATGTTTTACATTCAGAATAAATATTATAAAAGAATTGCACCTTACCATCATTTTATCTCATTTACTTTCATTTAAAGTTCCTTCAGCCATTTGAGATTTTTTAGATCCCTTATTTAAAATTAAGTGGTAAAATATGATCCAACCTTGATCAATAATGATACTTTGTGACAAGATGAAAATAATTTCGACTATCAAACAGTGGTAGAGGCATAATATACGATCTAAATAAAGTTTCGACTAGTTCGACGAGCTCACTGACAAAAAAGTATTTCTTCGAAACATTTCCATAATGTTTATGATAGAACATAAATTCATTTTAAAGTGTATAGCGTAGATTTTGACTGAAAAGCGCGCCGGGAAACTCAATTTGCGACCATCAAACTGTCAATTGATTCCTGCAAATTTTCAAATACAATAGGTTTCCAAATGTGTTAATTTGTTGTTGCACCAACGTTTGGATTCCTCTCATGTGACTAATAGAGTTAGGCTTAGTTCTGGTTTCCTTCTATCACAACTTCAAAAACTAAAATATATAACTCAGGAGGGCATACACTGTTTCTGTATACGCCCTACCGTATGTTGAAAGATATACACCGAAATATGACGATTCAAAAAGATGTCATGAATAATTAATATATCAAATTAAAACCAGAAAGATACATAACATGTATAAAAGTTTATAGTTTTTAAAGATAATCTCGCAAGCAAAGGTGATTATTCGCCCACTCCTGAGAAGGTGATATATATTCATAAAATCTATCGTTCTCTAGAAAAGTATCATGACTAACGTCAATATGTTGAACAGAATATGTGTTTCTGTTGTGCTGTTTGTAATAAAAGAAGCTGCGTTTGGATTTATAACCCATAAGGTAAATGTACATATTATTGTTATCACTTTGTGAATTTGCAATTAATTACTTGCGGTTGAAATATGTAAATAGGATCGATTTTTAGTCAAATTATCAGATTGAATTATATTTGTTTGATTTTTTGGAATTTCAGATTTATCAACTAGTAGTTGTTAATATGTTCATGGCCCGTATGTTATAAACTAAGATTTATGCAACGGATGCATGAATATTTATCTCGTAAAGAATATTATCGTATGCCTTATCATTGTAACGGGATCATGAGTTCTGTGGTAAAAATGAATCCATAGCTTATCAAAACCTGATTTCGTAAAATAATTTTAGAAAAGGTATCAATGCCAGAAAATAGGATATCATAAAAATAATTCAAAGATACCAAAGGGGCAGACGGAAATCAGAAGACAGACAAGACCATGGCTAGCAAAAAATGAAAAGAAAGACAAACATTGTACGCAAAGCACTACACTAAATACTAAAGCTGGAGTAACGCGAACGCTATAAAAACCAGGGTGACTTAAGGTGCTCCGGAAGGTTAAGCAAATCATTTAATGTTTCCGAAATTTCCATATACTTATAAAAATTAAAAATTTTAAAAGTTTTAATTTTTATTTTTTGACAAATCCAAACAGTTATTTAATTTATTGAAATTTAAAAAAATACATATACATAATACATATTGTACAAAAATATTGAATTCTATTGTTAAGGTAAAACTTGATTGGCTGCAGGAAAAAAAAACCTGGTTTTATTTTAAAATTGGTAATATCTTTAATTTCTATGCTCAGTATTTTCCCCGGAAAATAGTAAGAGTTTTGGGGCTATTTCACCTTTTAAACCCTCTTTTCATATATGGTAGTAATCTTTATTGGTACCTGCCAACAGTAAATTACTTTATCTCCATTTACTAATTGAAAACTTATCAATGCATCAAGTCAAGGTAATTATAGAAGTCACTCTACGTTTTTTTTTTTTTTTTTTTTTGTTCTTTGTTTCCTTTATATGAACGCATGTCTGTGACGGCGATATCCATCGCTTATTTTTTTCACAAAAAATGCTTTTTCACTTAATATTTCAAATTGAATACGTGGTATGCATAACTAGCGATATGCAGTTTCACTCATGAAATATATTTTATGGTAAAACTTATGGGTCCACTTTCAGTTATTTTTATGTGTTAGCCAATAGTTCAAGTTTCTGTAAAATTAAATAGATAAAGCATTTATTTGTAATTTTCCAGGAAGTCTATATGGAGTAAAATCGCCTTTAATGGTTGCAGTTTATGTAGGAAAATACTTGATGAATGTTTAGGGAAGATTTTTTCTCACCATTGCTTGCCTATATTCCGACATAGTGTTACATGTACAACCCACATATGGTAAGAACTCTTAAAGAACTGTAACAAAAGTCATATTTAAAAAAGGTTGACGTGTCTGATTTAAAGTCGATTCAAATATATACTTTGTCTAAAATATTATGAGCTATTTCAAATATTATGACAAATTCGTTCTGAGGCTACAGGTAATTCGAAATTTATTTTCTCTAGGTTATAAAGGAAAACAACAATTTTGTAAATATGAAAAAAATTAAATGATGTAATTCTATAATAAAAAAAGAAAATGTGCTTTTTATAAAGTATACACTTTTAGAAATTAAAAAGAAAAATGGTCTTTGAGTTTCGCTCTGATGCCTCGTTATCAAATACACAAAATCACAGTACAATCTTACTAAAGGCCTCAGTTTACAGTTTAGATGAAATGGCCCATCTCATCTCAATAGTTCCTTCAAAACATAAGAAATGCTCTGTCCGAGTATTATGCATTTAATAGATAGTAATGTGACTGTTTGAGTACAGGTGATATGTTATTCCAACAGTGAAATGTATGTGGTTTTCTGAATATTCGTAGCAAAAGTGTTCTTGGTATAGGCATTTTGTATACTAATATCAGTTAACAGACCATGGAAACTCCCTTTTGACTAAAACATAAATAAAATGAACACATGGGCTTTCATGATGCTCCATTCAAAAAGATTTTCAGAAAAAAAGTTTACGCTCATGGCTATATTTTTGCATTTGCAGCTGATTTGAAAATTGGGTTATTTATACTTTCTAACGAGGTATAACATGTTGCATCGGTATTCGTATATTTTCATGTCAATTTCTTGAACATTGAGATCAAAGGAAAAATTCGAACTGTATAGTGAGACCTAAAAGAAAATTGGGGTTACCGCCAGTGATTATTGTAAATTCTAAAAATCTAGAGGAAATGCAAATCATTATAAATTCGTAAAAATACTGAATAAGGGTTATTTTAAACTTGTCTAGATGAGTCATGAAAAAGGAATTCGAAAATACCAAAGGGGCAGACAGAAATTGTAAAGTCGGAAGACAGACAAGACCATGGCCAACAAAATGAAACGAAAGACAAATATAGAAAACACAACACTACAAAGAAAACTAAAGCTGGATAACACGAACCCTACAAATACCATGGAGAGTTCATGTGTTCCGGAAGGGTAAGCAACTCCTGCTCCACCAATGGCACCCGTCTTGTCAATCATTTTAATTGAATTGTTGAATGAAATTTAGGACACGGGCTGACCAAATTAAAAAGCTATAAATATCTCTGATGGATACCATAAGAGAGAAATATCAATAACTTTTATCATTTTAACTTTTTGTACATTAACTGTATTTGAATTTGAAATTTGCAATTTAGAATTGTCAGTTGTGCACATTTGTTTATCCATTTGGCTGAAGAGAACCGCCTTAAATCTCACCTGGGCTTTCGAAGTGAAAACTGATAAAGGCGATACTTTGAGCATATATTACCCTTTTACAAAGACGATTGTTAACTTATGTGCACACCTTTTCCTAACACGTCCATTCTGTGCCATTCTGAGGACGTCATTTATACGACTTTACTCTATGTCAAGCTTTTGTGGAGAGCTTTTGCGTTTATTTCAAATCACAAGAAAAAAGTACCCAACGATAAACCGTTCCTCTTTTACATTCTGCAAAAGCGTTTTTTATATAATATTATCTGCTTTTGAATAACGCTACTGAGATTAAACTTAAGGATTTGCCATCTTTGTTTTTTTGGCGGGAGCGCGAAAAATTCGCACATTCGTTTTTCTTTGGACCCTCTACCGCGATTAATCTCAGAATAATTTATTTATATAGATATTAATAAGAATACAGTTTTTCTTTCATGATTTTTCTATCCGTTCCAACAAACTCAGACATAGAGAATATGTTAATAACAAAAACTTTTTTAAAACTTCCCGGCAACAGGTTCATTTTACATGAGTGATGCACGCTATCATTAGGGCCTGTCCATAGTTTGCTTGATTTGATCCAGTTTACTCAATCCGGATCAACTTAAGCCAGTATACTGGCAATAAGATGCGTTCACAATAGCGTATTGGTTGTGGCTTAAATTGATCCGGATTGAAATTTAAACCCAGAAATCTAAAGACCACAAGTAACGTTATTAACTATGACGTCAGATTTAATCAACATTTTGCGTTCATACTACAGTTTAATCCGGATTACTTTGATCCCGAATAACTTAATTCATATAAATCGGATTGTAGTGCGAACAGGTCTTAATACATGTAAGTGCTCAGACCAATAACCTTTCACAACACATATTAAGGCAAAACATAAGTGTTCAATTAAATTAAGAAAAGGTTGGTATAAACTGTCACTAAGCCCTGCATGATGGTGTAGGAGTTTACATATCTAAAATAAAGCAATCTATTATAACAATTTCAATCAATATCAGAGAAATTCTTTTTCAATTTCTACATGTCATCTTTTTGCATTTCATATTAGTTCTGTCAATATTTTGTACTTTTCCTAGGCATCAGGCAGTAATGAAACATAAATTCAAAATAATTTTATCATGGAATTATGCTTCATTATCACGACGTGAAATATTCTAATCAGAACAACTTAGTCAAAAGACAGTGGTACTCGGGAGTTACTTAACCCGGTTTTACTTGGAGACACCGGCTTTGTCTACTGAGTAACATGACAGGTGCCACAAGTAAAGCTGGAGCTTCTTACCCTACTAGAGTACCTGAACTTATTCCAGTTTTTGTAGGGTTTGCATTACTCTAGCTTTAGTTTTCAGAGTCGTGTAGTGCGTACTATGTTTGACTTTTGGTTCTTCTTTGTAGGCCACGGTCTTGTCTGTCTTCCGATTTAGCGGTTTTTGTCTGCCATTTGGTATTTCGATATTGTTTTATAACTGTTTTATAATCAACCTTGCGAAATAAATATAAAATAAAAATCGCCTATCATATTTAGAAAAAAACATTGCATGTGTCAAAATTTGATGCTGCTAAAAGCCACCACTAAAATAGCAAAGGATACACTCCAAAAATTCCAGATTGTGAAATTATAACGGACTGTTAAACATACAAATTTCTAATAAATACTGTTGCGTTTTTTATGCTGTAAAGTATGTTGCATCTAAAGATATCAAAGCCTTATCCTTTTCTCCTTTTAGAAACTGTTTAATTTATTGTGTTGAAGGGTAATAAAACCCTTTCGTTAACGATCGGGTATTTAACCTTGTCTGCCAACACGGTATCGTTAAAGAACTATTCTCTCTTGAAAAGATAATAATAGAATAGAATTGCCACTTGTGTTGCTACATTGTAATTGTTGAGTTGCCTTTTAGGCCGATTATCTCTAATGAATGTTTGATATAACATTTTGTGACGCAATTTTTAGTAATTTATAACATGCAAATGTCAGCGCAGCAGATTTATATCTTGCATCGTTTCAATGTAACTGATTTATAGATTTACCGAATCTGGCTTCATTACCATTTTTTAAAGAGCAAATATGCACAGCTCTCTATACCTGTGAACGATTTTCTAAATGAAATATTTTAGGGCTCATGCTTCTTGGTTTGTTTTATAATGTGTGTAAAAGATGTTGTCACCGCCGTCATATTTTGCTTCCTATTTGGATTTGTATGAATTTTAGTGATTTTTGCTGGGTTTTGATCTTAGATTTCCTACGGTTTGGTTCTTATGCTGCTGACGACAGGTTACTTCTTGAAATGTACATATAGCATCCTAAAATTGTCCATTTGTATTCAACATGGAAAATTTTGAATTTAGATAACTAGAAAATGTATGTCATAACATTAACTACGAAATCATTACAGTTTGTACCAGCAGACACATTTGAAATGAACATTTAATGTTTCAGTAGCAGTCCATTAAAATCAGATAGGGTTTAACCATGCAAATCAAAACCATACAGAAACTAAACCTGTTTTAGTTACACATTGTTGTTTCTGTATACATATCCAGTCTTTGGTTGTCCTTCGAGCTTTGTCATGAAGATGGTACTTACCCTTCATGAGCACCTGATCCCACTCCTGTTTTGTAAAGGAGTTCATGGTTTCCAAGCCTTTTTTCTTTTGTTTACTTTTTATCTTTTAGTTTTTTTTTTCAAATTTGTCTTGTATCTTGGACTATGCACTTTCGATCTCACATGGGTATTCTACACTGGACTTTGTACATTTAAGATATCAATTACATAGTTTTTACATAAAAATAGCTTTTGTAAGAGTTATCGTTCTTATTAAGTCTTTTTAGGGAAATAAATGTAACGTTTTCTCAAAAAACATCTATCGTGACTATAGAATGACTAAAACATGTAATTAATGAGGTGTGTGGTTTGAAAAATTATCATTAGATTTTTAGGGTTACTACATCATGGGTCATCTTTATAGTGTACAATGTACGTTTTTTATATGAACATGAGAATATATTGGGTAAATATAAGAGAGACTAAACTCCAACAACGAGAAAAACAGAGGAATATATAATTCTTAAAAGGTCTCCAAAAGGCCTTCAACAAGGGTAAAATACCACTTTTTGTGAAAATCTCTAAACCGTCCAAATAAAAAAAATGTATAAAATAATACTGCTCCCACCGAAATATTATCAAAAAGTACATGTAACAGAATAAACAAAAGGACGTGGTTAATATATGGACTGCTACTTAATATTTCCCCGAAGACTAGAGATTCAGATAAGTAACAAGAGTTGGAACAGTTATATTAATTTTACTGAATATAACTGGCAGGTTGTATAACAATGTGCGAAAACTTGTATGCTTATCTGACAAAACGTAGTTGGGTGTTAAATTTCGTTGGGAATTCCTAAGATTTTCTAAAACGTTTTGTGGATGCAAACCGAAGCTTCAACAAAATAACGAGGTATTAGTCTTTGATCAGAATATTTGCGCCTGCTGTCAAATTTGAATTAATATTGCAAAATACAAAATTAATATTGTTAAATAAATAGGAAAATGTTGCTATGTGTACATTTCAAGGAGTAACCTCTCATCAGTAGCATTGGAAACATAGGACGTCAAAGATAGCAAAAGAAACTTTCAAATCCTAACACATTCAACTCATTAATGTATAATTTGAAAGAAATTATAACCCACAACAGAATAGAATCGACCACTAGGAATTAGTGAAAATAAAATACCTTGCATAACAAAAGAAGTTTCACATATCGGTTTGTTATCTCGGAAAGAGAAAAGCGAAATATACAATAGAAATATAATCGGCGTCATCAAATAATAAGCTTATACCAAACAAATATTGCAGATTATCACATATGTCCTGCCTCCTTCGATTCTTTAAATAATACAAGCTTTTATGACATGAGGAATGTTAACATTTCACTTCCCTGCTACCTTCGATTCTTTTTGATATAAATAGGATAGGTATGAGCAATCAAATATTTATTGATAGGATTGCGATTTTTACAACAGAAAGATAATCATGAAATATGTTGCACATGCGAATTTCAAATGTTTGAATTGTCACCGAAAATGGTCGAAATTATTGTACAGTGTGATGTTTAAATAAATGAGCCGGTTAAAATTCGGAATTTTCACAATTTTATCTATTAATATTTGATTGCTCATACCGTTGTTATCCTATTTAAATCTGCAAACGAATTTTTTCTTTCATAAACTTAATTAGTATAGATATTCAAACAATTGAACAACCATACGGAAAGCAAACAATAATAAATGACATCAAATATACTCGAAAAGAGAAAAGCGAAATACGTCTAATTTACAACAGAAAGATAATAAGCGTAATCAAATTATTAGCTTATACCAAACAAATATTGCAGATTATCACATATTAATAGTGATAATGTCTTAAATGGATAGAATGTTTACCTCGTTTTGCTGCCTTTAGGGCTGACATGACGAATGACATCGACTTCATATTGTTAAGCCATATCGGCCTTCAGTGCTAATACAGATATACCTCGTAAATACATATTGATCCCTTCCTACAACGACTTTAAAAACCGCCAAAGACAGCATTTGTAACGGTTTCAAAACATAGACTCAAAAAGAATCGAAGGAGGCAGGACAAAGAAATGTTAACATTCCTCATGTCATACAAGCTTGTATTATTTAAAAATGTTCTTTATTTAACCTATCACTTTTGTGTATAACAAATGTATGCATATAAACAAATATTGGATTGATTGGACAGTTGCCTAGAACTTAACATGAACAGTGGATATACGGCCTTCCCCGTCTAAATAGCAAGAGACCTTACTAGGTAATTGGGTGGTTAAGAACATAAAAATGTGATGGATTTTTCGTCTGGAGCTGTTCTGCCATATTCTTTACTCGAGTGTCACAACAATACTTACGGGCTCAGACATTACCCCGTAAAGCAATGGTTCCGTGTTGGAAAACACAAACATTAAGTGCTGTCATTGATGTCGCTCTTATGTGCTTATGTGAAAATGCTGGTTATTTTTATTCGACTTCTCTTTGTTTGGAACCAAAATCATGTGACACAATTCTAACCAATAAAGGACAAACTAATTACTTCTGATCTTAAGTAAAGAGTTATTAGTGGGTATTTTGTAACTGATTTATAATTTTATCGTGTTAACCTAATATAGCTTCATTACCATTTAATCATAGAGCCAATATGCACAGCTGTTATATCCCCACCACTGGCATCAAACATTGCAGTGATGTTTTATGAACGAAATTTTTGTTTGGCGCTTGTCAGGATATGGGGGAAAAAATCCCAACGGTAACACCTATTAGTAGCTAATGACAACAAGTTAGGAATCTCATCAAATTCAACCGGACTAATATAAAGTGAACTACTTTCCCTCAAATGTATACACGTTTGAAGATACGTAATATTAGAATGGTATTTGGAATGTGTGTGTGTTGTCTTTTAGTGGATTCCGCATTTGGAATAAAAACACACAAGGTAAATACTATTTCTATTAAGATAAGTTATTAACAACATCCAAGATTAGTTTTTTTTTTTTTTTTTGTGTTTGTATACCAAAATTATACCAAAGCACTTCTTACATTAACCAAAAAGACGAAACCTTATATAATTATAACTCACAATGGTCTCTTTGTCACCTCAATCGTAAATTGTACTCGATTACATTTTGTACGAATTACCAGTAATTTAACGATTAATCCAGTTGCAAGAATGACATTAAAATATAAATAAAGAAGGATCCTCTCCTAAGCTTTTGACATATTTTTATGTATGGTTGGGAAAACGTTGTCATTTATAAACTGTTTACTCCTTTAGGGACAATGCAATTGACTACAAATATCCTTCTAATTTTGATCAAATGATATAAGAAGGTGCAAATTACATTACAAATTTTCAGTAATTGTGTATATATAGTAAACTGAGTTTATATTGATCTCAAAGAGTAGCAAAATTATAAAGAAAACATCGGAACCTTACAAATGATCATGCGTCCACGAATTTACTATTTTGATTTTAATTTCCGTATTTTAAATTTCAACAACATTTCAATTTTATGGAGGAAAGGGCTCAACTGGCTCCCTACTGCAGCCAATTTTATCGGTGATGGAGGAAGCCAGCATACCAGAAGAAACCCACAGATTAGCATGAAACCCTCATTTTAATTATTACGAATTTGGTTTATTCAAAATTTTTCTATAAAATTCATAATTTTATTAGACACGCAGTGTGCGTCGACTGCGGTCTTCGAAGCAAAGCCAGGGAAGACCTCACATTTTGGAAAGGGTACTTAAGTTGCCCAGTCATTGTTTGTTGTACAGTTGAAAAAGATGACTAACAATTATCTCAACAATATATTTTACTAAAAAGAATGTACGAATGATTTAAGGGGCCATACGAAATCGTTAAAAGCATCCAACGAGTTAGGACTTTATTCAACTAGAGGCTGTACAATTTAGTTCTTGGTGTCATTTACCAGTGTGATACCACAATCGCAAAAAAGCATAAGTAAACATTGAAGACTTCAAGACGGACGTTGCGTGGGACTAGGCTTTTGTTCTTGTTTGTTGTTGTTCTTTTTCTTTTTTTTCTTTTCTTTTTTTTCTAATTTTTTTTTTTATTTATTTATTTTTTTTTGCTTTTTTGTTTCAAAATTTAGCATGGTTCTCTGATAGTTTTATATTGAAATTAATATATGGACAGACTCATTAACATTGCAATGGGGAAATTAAATACGATTAGATCTCAGGGACAATTGACCATGCATTAGAGAGGTTATTTAAAATGACAAATGGGAAATCAATTTGTTTAAAGTTACAATAAGCTTATTCCAGAAGCATATTCAAATTTTGTTTGCAAGTCGTGAAATTAACAAAAGCGTAAACAAGTAATGAAAACAGTGTAATTTAATTCTAGCTACTTTTGCGGGAAAAGTAAAAATTTGACATGGTACCATTTGTGCATTAACGTTTAATGAAGCACAACTGTTTATTTTTTCATTGCACCTATACGTTTATGTAAATGTATGAAATTTGGATTTTTGCCATAGCAGTGAATGGCAACATCGCAACTGATTAACGAGACGGTATTTTTTTAAACTTAAATTAGCTTCCGTTTCTAGTAACTTAGTACAGCACAAAAAATATATTGGTTGTCACATTGTTTTTACATTGGGAACTGCTTTCTGCATTGACATGACTTGAGCTTTTTGGATAAGGAATTATGTGACAAAACAGAAACCAAAAAAAATATTTATTACAACAAGTTCTAATTGGACATTTATTTCTTATCTATTGAAGCTGAATTTATCTCTAAAACCCTCTACTTAATCTAACGTCATTACCACTTAATTGAAACGTCCATATGCACAGCTGCCTACGACTGATTGCTGTCGTACTTTTAATCCTGTGTAATCTAATAGGCATTCTTTATAAAATATCAGGGGTTAATATTGTATGCATATTAAGAGCTGTATCGCCTCGGTGGTGTAATGGTTAGCGTTCTCGCCTCGAGTGCGGAAGGTCGTGGGTTAGATCACCGGCCGGGTAAAACCAAAGATATTAAAATTGGTATTTGCTGCTTCAACGCTAAGCTCGCTGCATTAATGAGTAAGAGCAAAGACCGTTTGGCACAGAGTCAGAATAATGTGTCTGGGTAAAGTAGCGTGTCTTCCTGTGGACTGTTTCTTTCGTGAGCTTGCACGTTAAAAATCCGGCTCAGCGTGTCGGTCTAGTAGAAAGCAGGGTTCATTCATCCTCGCTCATCACGGAGATGCTCTCGTCCTGAATAAACATGCAATATTCTAAACACATTCAAATTTACCAATTGACCAATTCAATTTTTTTTCCATTAATTGAATTTTTATATTGCCTCTATGGTTCTAATTACCTTACTCACAATCTGTATACTTTTCTTATAAACAAAAACAATAAGCACCATTTCACGTACCTAAATGACGTTGTACCACTTATATATATATATATGCCATTTATTTTCTTTAGCGAACCAAGCCCTTTATAGCAAATATTGTCCATGCCCTGACCTTTAACCTAGCTGGTACCCAAGCCTTTACCCTATCCCATCCCTTTACCTTAACCACTACACCTACAATATTTACCCAATAATAAAACCCAAATTATACACCTTAAGAACCGGGTCTCGCAAACTAAATGAGTTTCATGTATATAGAAAAACGTTAATGACCTGAACAGACCTTCTTAACAAAACAGAAGTTGGAATGTTGGAAAAATGGTAAACCGTATCTTTCTAACATCCAGTACCCAACAATTAATAAAACATCAAACTAGGGATGTCAAAATTAGCCAATATTGACATTCGAGTATTGGTATTCGAATACTGAGTAAAGTATGCATGAACAGTAATGTGTCGAACTAAGTCAAATAGAGAGACAAAAAAAATAGGAATGACAAACTGGTTTGTTTTTATAATATGACACAAAAGCCAATAAAACAAACAGATTATCATAGTACATTATTTTCAATCTAACTCAAGACAAGCTAACAACAATATTATGTGGTTTGAAGTTTCTTTAAGTACCCGCGCTAATTAATTCAGGTAAGGTCAAGGATTTGCATCATTATTACATGAAATTAAATAATTTTCTAATTATCTAGTCTGGGAGATCAAAAGATAAGAAAAGTCCCGAGTATTCGTGTACAAATCTAGTATTCGATGCTTGGTCCTATCGAGTGAGAGTACTCGTTGACGTCCTTCCATCAAATTATTATATAGTCCATACTGATTCAAAGTGCATTAAGAAAATGTATTAACAGATGGTTGCAATGATTCAACGTGAAATCTTTTCTAAACTAAATTTCTAGACATTTATAAGCCTTTGAAAATATGGTTATTTGAAATAATTTTGTGTTTGGAATCAGAACAAACATGAAAAATCTAGTTTGTTTTTCAGTCTCCACATGTAATTTTCTATCCTTAGGCAGATTTATGAACGTCAGTGGTATAGAAAGCATGCATATACAGTACTCAAAAATAAGTTTTGCAACGCATGGAATTATCGAATGTTTCTTGAAACATTTATGATTCATTTTAAGTCAGTTCAAAGTGTAATATTTTTGATTTTGTCAAAATTTTGTAATATTAACAAAGTCGAAAGAAACAAACTGGCGTTGGATTATTTTCAATATTGCATTAATTTTTTAGCCTAACACGTGACCTTCTTTTTGCAAGAAACTATGAAGTTCTTTCCAAATGGCAATATATGCTGTAAATATTGAAAAATGTCTAGGGTAGGAAACCGTTTATAAGTTATAGAACTAGGCTTTTGCTTTTCTTTGCATGAATGTGGATTTCTGGGTGTTTCAATGGTGAAACAAAGCATCAAATTTGACATTTTAAATCAGTTGGAAGCATGCATTTAAGATTTGGCATTCGCGATACAAAAGGGGATGTCTTGATAGTATCCGTCTTTGGACCTCTTTCGAGAACTGGTAGTAAATAATCAACTATATTTTTCAAAAGATTCAGTATGCAGCTTAACAAATTACCCTATTCGAGAGTTTCCTGTATTTTTTTTGTCTGGCATTTGATTCGGTTTCGTGTGTAAAACTGACATGATTGACATTAAATCTGACGTTAACCGTAGTCCCGTCTCTCCATTAGTTGTTCCTTAAAGAGACAGAACAGTAATGCCTTTGAATGTAGTTCATCAAATTTTCTTACGTAGCTTCTTTCAATAACCAAATTTAATATTTACAAATTTTAGAATTGACAAGAGTTGTAAAAGTTTTTGAGAAATATATTATTGGTAATAAATAAAATACTGCACACGGGTATCGGTCATACACATTATTACCACAGGTTAATTTATATGACAATAATACAATTTCATTTCATAACGTTATTACTACAAACTAATTCGAAAATCTTACCGGTCCTTTGGTGAGAAGTATTTCTGTTGCAGAAGAAATTGCCCTTTGTGAGGTATGACGCCCTGAAAATTTGGTGAGAAGTTCTCTCTTGATTCTTTAAGTGGTTTTTATAGACATGTTATGTCTCTCTAAAGCCACGAACAAGTAAATTTTATTTCATAAAAAAGCATAAAATAGTAAAGTGTATTAAATAACATAATATGAAAAAATGGGGTCCGCATCAAAATAAATAGTTTTAAAAGTTTGTCACATTTTGGAAGAGGCAACGAAATAAGGAAAAAACTGATATCTAACCTCCTAGCAAGTGCCTTCTTAATACATCATCGGTATAGTAGGGAAATGATCCATTTAAAAGCCAGGAAGAAATAGCTTCATATAACTTATAGGTTAAATAAAATAATTAAATGAAATTTGGGATCACTTTACAAACAAATGTTAGTTTTTACCAATATCGATAAGTAGAGCAGTTAAAAAATATCACAACATTCTCAAAACTTTTGAAGGAAACATCCTACAAACCCCTGTATACTGTAAAATGTAGGTTTCACTACATTTAAGACTCGCCCATTATTGTTCTGTCGTGCAAAATATCTTGTTGAAAAGGCGAAATATATAAAATTCTCAGATATGAGACCTATCTGTTTTAACTTCAGCTTTAGTTTTCAGTGTAGTGTTTTGTGTTCTATTTTGTCTTTCGTTTCATTGTCCTGGCCATGGTCTTGTCTGTCTTCCGACTTAACGATTGTTTCTGCCCCTTTGGTATCTTCGAATTCCTTTTATGATAAACTTGTTTGTGTGGCCTGTTTATATCGCGAAGCTATTCAGTTATTTAGAATAATACAAGTTTTGTATACAACAAAACTTATTTTCATTACAAATGTCAAATATAGATTCATCCAAAATTTTATCATGTATTAAGCAAGTCAGGTGTATAATACCTATGCGAGAAATCAAAAGGCATAGTTTAAACAGACAAGACAAATTCGAAACAAACTAAAAGATAAAATGAAAACCAAGAACAAATGCTTGAACTCCATTACAAAATACGAATGGGATCAGGTTCTTTGTAAAAGTAAGTATCCTTGTCCCGCGCACGACACTTGTCCTGTAATGCTTTAACTTATATCCAAGTAAACGTCAATTCGAGAAGAGGTCAATTTATTGTAATTTACCGGTAACAGGTCAACAACTTGTTGGGATACACTGATATCATATGGATTAACCAATTCATGATTGAGGTTTTTAAGGCAATATTAAATCATTTTAGAAGTAAAAATCCGAATCATGAGCGAAATAAATTTGCATGTAGATATAAAGATAGGATATGCTATGATCGTCGTTTAGACGGCCATCCAAAACGTGAAGATTACACTTTCTACAGGTTGTCCTAAGGCATTCATAAATGGACACATGTCTACAGCTTACGGCGAGCTGTAAATGATCACAAAAATATAAAGTGAAATTCAAGTATCAACATCTAAATTCAGTATAACTTTAGAACGACACAATGAGTATTCAATGGCCATGAGTTCTTGTTTGAAATGGAAGGCTCTCTTTAACTTTTTTGTCTTTGTCCTATTTCGTTCTTTTTCTGAAAAATGAAGTTGTTTTCTCTTTCACAATACCATAGATAGAAGTAGGTGTACATACACCTCAATGAGCAATAACATTTCGAAATGTACTTAGATTTGATTCTGGCAGTTATTTCTAGACCCATGTGTGGCCAGCCATAGACGCAAATTTGTACTGGAAGAAGTGACATATTCTGAAATGTTACGTCATGTTACACTGAATATAATAAGAGAATTGCCATACAAATATACTTGCATGCTTGGGAATTGTCAAGCAAATTATACAGAAATCATTCCGTTGTCAATTCCATGCTTAAACAATTGTTTATCTTAATTTTTGTCTTCCTCATTTTCAAACAGGAATGGTAATTTTCCTAAACATTATAGAGAGAAGTTCTTCGTGTCATTTATCATTGATAACTTGTATTCTGAAGGCACTGGTTCGATGCCTATGCTGGTGGACCAGAGGTCCCCGAAGTTATTTGCCAACACATTTGTGATACATACTATGACATTAAATTTATCAAATAAAGTTAAAACAGAAATTCCCTGTGTTTGAATTCTAAACCACTGAAAATACGGAGAGCCTTCGAAAAGTATTACACTGAATAGTTATCCCTACCGCTGGATTTATTTTTTAGTAGGGATGAGTATCGTAAATGAAAAACCGTATCATGATATATCGATACAGTACCACCGTATCATGATACGTATCGATACGTACCGACTTCTCATTTCTTGCTTTTCATTCTTTACTTTTTAATTGTTTTGTGTGGTAATTCTAAAAAATATTGTGCTATAAGGCAGAAATCTGTATCTTTATGTATAAAAATATGTTATTTGGTCATATATTTTGCTTCTTCAAGTCAAAAACAGCTTATTTCTAGCATCTAGACATTAAACTGTCCAAATATTTATCGTACCGGAAAATATCGATACTCAAGATTTTGTACCGGTGTACCGGGTTTGTTAAAAAATACCGTGATATATCGATATACCGGTATATCCTTACACCCCTATTTTTGAGTACGTTTTGTTTCTCGAACTTCCGCTGTTTTTGGTTCTGATGCAACTGAGGAGTACTCACTCCTTTAAATGCGCATCTACATATCAAAATTCTCGATATTTATCCATCATTGGCTCAGTGTAAAACTCCCATGTTTAAGAAGTTCTGCTTAGGCAGGTATCTTCTTTGACAGGTTGAGTTATTAAACACAGTTTGTGGAACCCATCTTGGTTAGCATGTACTTTCATCGGACACAATTCTGAAAGGAAATAATCTCAGGACCATTACATCAAAGTTGGTTTTTGATTAAGCAGGTAGTTCTAACGAAACTATTTTTTCAATGATTCCCTAAGGGTTCTAAATTAAACAACTTTCGGCTGTGGTGGCCATCTTAGTTGCCAGGTTGGATCATCGGGTAAATTCTGAAAGGGACCCACCTTGTTACCATTCCATCAAGGTCGATTTCAGATGTAGTCATTAGAAACCATTTGAAAAGATGAACTCAGGACCATCCCATCAAAGTAAGGCATAAATTGGCTTTACAGTTTTGGAGAAGAAGTTTTTTAATAGTTAACCTTTTTTCTAATTTATATAACGGCGCCCATGTTGGTTGACCGATCGCGACCGACGGTGCATTCTGAAAGAAAAGCATTCCAGGACCAATCTGCCTAAGTTTGATTCAGATTGACTCTGTGGTTTTTAAATGACAAGATTAAAATGTAAATTGTTGACAGACGACGAACGATGGACGCCAAGTGATGGCAATAGCCCAGATGACCTTTTAGATCGGGTGAGCTAGAAATTATACCATCGGTGTAATAAGATATTATCGGACATTCATGGATTATACATTTCATTTTATCTGAATAAGACTTTTGCCGTATCTTGTTTTATTACTAACTAATTGAAAAAGGCCATATGAACAGCTGTCCATATTGAATTACTGTCATATTATAACTAAAGTAAGTTACCATTTGACAGCTGAATACATGCAATACCGTACATGAACGAAAATTCAATAGGTTACCAGTGGGATCTTTGACGAGTGATTCTAATACTGATGAGAAAGGCATTTCATTAAAATAAAATACAAAACTAAGGAAAATTATTTAGCCGGACTAATGTGAAATAACTCTTTTCCTAATATATAATTTCCAGTAATGTATTGGCCTTTGTTGATAAATGTGTTGGGTACCATTTATGGAATGAATGTAGTCTTTTATCAGATAATGTTGTATTTCAAATGATAACACAAAAGGTTAAGATTGTATTCCGTAATTACAATTTTTCAGGTATGATGTTTGTTACTCTGTTAATAGATTTTCAAAAAGTTATGATAGTGTAAAAGACCTTTTTATTGGAACAAAATTATGAGTACAAAATGATGAGTCTGTGTGCTCGTTTACAAAATATTTACATTTGAAAATTTGGTGGGAAAATTGTTTCTCTGGGTTTTTCGTAGACATTGGCTTAGTATGTTCTCTATATCAATAGCCATGAAGAAATAACAAGAATGTCATGAAAACTTATCAACTGGCATTTTAAGGTCTGTTTAATGGAAATATATAAAGAAAAATGGTGGTCACTGGGCAAAAATATCAAAGCTATGGAATGGATAAAGCCCAAGGCGTTCGAGAATCTGACAAAAATGGCTGAACATGAGCCGCGAACATCCTACATAGATACCATTGCCAGTTTCAGAAACCAAGCAACATACTATATGTGCTATTTTGCTATCCAGTTGATGTCGATGAATTTATGCTAAAGTATTTTTTGTTTGATTTTGTATCATTATTTTGCCGATTACTCTTACAGTTGAATATCATCAAAATTAACATATTGCCTTATGTTGTGGATATTTGTCCTAATTGAGGCCTTATGGCAATCTGTAGATGTTTCCATTTATGCATGATGCATGTTTGGATGGCTGTCTCTTTCCCATTCATATCACATCTCATTTTTCTACATGCGTAAGATAATTTCATCATAATTCCATGTCATCTAATAAGAACATCAAAACGGCCCGGTTGTTCAACACTTTTAGCTCCTGGTTTAATTTTAAATTATAGTTAAATCCTGTACTAATCAACCAAATTTAACATAGAGTTAAATTTAATTCATAATCAAATAGGTTGAGCATCTGGGCCCAGACACAGATTCCTTGATCTGAATATTCACAAAATATTTCTGTTCCAAAAACAAATAAGTTTTAAGCCAAGATACAAAAAATAAAAATACATGTAATGTGCTGTACACGTGTTTCAAGTGACTTCTCACCAGAAGATATAATATAATCTTTTTTTCATTGTATTGATCATCGTTTCCCTATTTATGTTAAAAGGTAATGAACATTTAAATTCATGTTACTCATTTATGTTATGTTTCTGGCATCTTTATGCATGAAAATAATACTTCTTATCGTTTATATTTATTTAAATTGTGTTACTTATTTCTATGATAATCTATTCTTAAATGTATGTGATTAACATATAAATCTGTGAAATTTCTATGAACCTACTGCTGCATTTTTAATTGTGGACTCAAACACAACAGAAGATATACAGACAAAGAATCAAAAGATGACATTTTGTAATTTTTTGCCATTTAAATATCCTGAATTATTAATGGTACCAACTGAAAACTTGATCTGCTTCAAGCATCAGCGCTATTGGCCGCCTACCTACAACATTAAGATATATACATGCAAGCTCAGTTTCGTCGGATCAATTATTATGGATAACTTGAATGGATTATTTCTTTGTTTCATCGCTGCATCGGCAAACAATTTAGTTTTTGGATTTAAAACAAAACAGGTAATTATTTGATATAAACATTGTATATTTTATGGTTCGTGCATTCCAAGCCTTTGTTCTTTTTGTTTACGTTTTATCTTTTAGTTTGTTTCAAATCTCACTTGTCTCTTTGAACCTATCACTTTTGATCTTTCGTACGGATACTCTACACTGTACTTGAAGACCATGAAGTTTTATTTTGTGCGTGACGACAAAAATATGTTTAAATGTGGTATAAGAATGCAAAATCGGAAGTTGGAGGTGTGGCAAGGGTTGTCAAAAAAAGGGGGTTGTAAATAACTTTAAGGCTCTAAATGTTTTCAATGTTAAATCAGGTAAAGTTTCAATACAAATGTAAAACACGTATTTAATCCGTGAAACTTTTATTTGCTTTTTGTCGCAATTGAACAGCTGCGATTGCATCCCCTTCCAAGGTTCAATCAAAGTGTTGTTTTAATGGATTTGAAATAAAATATATGTGAATGTTGCCGTATACAATTACATTATCGTCACCGATCGCGGAAGGGGTTTAGAAATAGGCCGTTTGGTTTCTTCGCCTGCAGTTGAAAACCCTAATAAAGAGGCGTCCGCTGGTTGGGAGGATTGAAGAAATTCTCAACCATCGTCATCTGGATTTGAGGTAAAACAGTCGGTGTCGTGATGCGAAAATGTTAGGCTTTTGGGACGTAAAAGACCCATTTGCAACAACCCGTAATGAGTTGTCGTTGATTGCAAGTTGCTAAGGCTAAAATCAACCGCTCATAACCAAACAGTCACAATTGGGATTCCTGTGGCTTGAAAATTCCCCGGTCCTGACCCCAAGTTCACACTATTTATGAGTTATTGTTTGATAACGTTTTCTCTCCCGAATATACATGATTTTTTGCCGCTTGACGAAAAGCGACAACCAATCAATCACCAGAATTCTAAAAATAGTTTACATGGCCATTTCACGATTGTTCCAAGCCATGACGTAAAAGATTTTACTGTGTGGTAATTAAGATTATTATACTTTTATAGTTCTTATAAATAATATAAATGAAAAGCGATTGATAAGTAACTTATTACAGTTTTCTTCTTAGTTAATCAATTGTACAAAGTTTTATATAATATAGTGAAAACAGATTTAACTTTAATACACTTTAATATCTAAACTGATATCTGGCAAGTGCATAAATGATTGTTTATTTAAACTGATTTCCCAATTCGGATAAAGTCACTTCTATTCGACCATGCATTTCATAAAAGCAAAATTGTTTCAATTATATTACTTAGATAATACATCAATATGTTTACGATGTAAATGCAGCAGGTTTGTTTGTTCTTCATTTGTGTTTTTGGTGTTATGCTCGCAGATATATATTTTTTCTAAGTTAATTGCACGTACTGACTCAGCAGCTCAGAAGGTAAAATATTAAGCTTTGTCATCAGTCGATGAAATGGAGTAAATTTACTGTATGCAAAGATTATAGAAGCCAATTTTATGTTCTCTGAGACGAGGAGATATTGGAAATACTTGTTTTTACTAATGACTCAGTAGTGTATTTCTTAATAGATTGTCTCCTTAAAGGTGTTAATTAAATATTTCATTAGAGTGATGTATCAAATATTACTATTTTCCAATTAATTCCCCAGTAAACAAGAATATTAAAAGAAACCTTCTAATATCACTAATATAAAAACCAGGTTTATGAATGAATTCGGTTAATTCAAATACTTGACTACTCGTCACGAATATCTAGGTTAAGAAATTGTTTTAAACTTAAAGTTCAGTTTTGGATTTATTTAGGTCTCTCAAAATCTTTCATAAGACGTTGTTATTGGTAAGAAAGCACGTCTGTGACAAACGATATCATTATTATTATTTATTTAACAAAAATGCGAAAATTATCAAAACACAATTCAAAAATAAGGCAGCGACCTTCTAAATAACGAATTACATGTTATAAAAGAACAATCATTCCACAGGCATGTAAACTGGAGCATATCTGTAATAGATCAATCAACACGCGTTCACACATGTTGTACAATTACATGTTTTAAAGAGTAACCACTAATCAGAAACATTAGAATTACAACTAAGGATGAAGAAAAACCAAACATGATGCAAAGAAGTACTTTTATCCAAAGAAAACCGAAATAAAGGACCACCTTAAGTGGAATCATATTAATATGTGCAATTTAATGTTTCTTTTAACAGCGTAACAAAATGAGGAAAAAGGCTTGTGACATTGGTCATTCCATGTTGCTTCTACAAAGGAAATATCAGGATACACATGGAACGAGGGCATATAAGCAAAAAATGATAAGTTATTAAATAAGTCTTAGATGAGTAAAATGATAGTAGGTAGCAAGCCAAGTATATTCCAGGAGTTAACCGTATAACAAGATTAAATGACTAAACTTCAGTCAATATCTATATAAAATATACCGAACCATGTCGAACGTGTTTCTTTTGTGGATGAGTTTGTATAAGGGGGAAGTGAGATTCTCTGGATTAATTTAAATCAAAATACTGTTTTGTCCTTCAATTCACAATTTTTGGATCTTGTTTTTCTTTTATATTTTTTTCTAATGCGACTGATGCGGCTGATGAGTGGTTACTCCTTGAAATGCGCATTAAATGTACCATAATTTTTCAACATTGCTAAACTATTATTTCTTTGTTGTAGAATGTAGGACACTACATTAACAAAATATCTAGCTAGTAGCGAATTTTGTTGGCCTCAATACTTTGGCTTACACTTGTTTGTTCTTTTACATTTTATAAGAATGTTATCACAAATATAAGCCTATCTCTAAAAGGAATTCAAAAATATCAAAGGGGCAGACAGAAATAGGTAAAGGTTAAAGAATGAAGGCAGGTTTTTATTTCAGTTAAACAGCTGAGGGAGCGAGGGAAGCAATTGAAATCCTGACGCCGCAGGCGGAAGGATTTTAAGGCCTTCCCGAGCTTTCGAAGCTGTTTAATGGAAATAAAAACCGTACTGAATCCTT
>JAULBM010253245.1:0-27536 GCA_032357055.1 Geukensia granosissima
TATTTTTTATAATATCTCAAAACTGGTGATAGATAGCTGATAACATGTAACAGAGAAATAAATTTAAATCATGATATGCACATAATACCTTGGGTAGACCTACATTTGTTCTCTGAACAAATGACCTTATATTTTTTCTTTATATTTTTTCAAATTCTGTGGTTCATCTTTGTTCCAAGTAAGTGAGTTGTTTAAGAAATTATTCTTGTGAAGTGAGTTGGTTTGCCCATTTTACAAGAGTGGGAGCAAGGTTCAAAAACATCAGTTAGTCAAGCAGCAAAGATGGCATTTGAAAAATTAGATAATTCAAATAAGCCAAAAGTCGCATGAAATGATTTTATCTTATGGAAAGCTTAATGTATGTACTAAGAGAAAATTGATGTAGTCTTTAACATTTCTAGTCCAGTCATTTTGTATATGGAGGTTAAACTTCATAACCCTAGATACTGAAATTTTGGTGAAGAACTGAAGACTTTGAATTTTTAAGTTTATGTATGTGAAGTTACCATTAATGGATACATGAAAAAATTGCCAAAAGATGAAGCATGTATGAATTGATTCATTTTTAGGGTCATTGTGATGGGCTGTTGATGCTATTACTATGATAAGAAAATTGGCCAAAATATAGTATGTTTTTGATTTTTTAAAAGTCTTTAATTTGAGTTCATATTTACCTATGTTCTAAGAAAAGTAATTTGTTAATAAATAATTGATCTGTGTTGTATTGTTCATTTTAACCGAGCAATAAGGAGTGAAAAGAAAAAAGACCCATTGAAAATTCATAAACACATTGATAATTAATATAAATCAAAGGCAGTGTATGTAGAGTAACTTAGGTAAAGTCAAAAACCTCTAAATTTACATCAAAAGAATCATTTTGAAATTGATGACTTTCTTATCAAGGACCTCATGTTATCCTCAATGATAAATTTGTTTGTTTAGCTAGCTTATAAATAGTGAACAATCATATACACAATTGTACATAGGATATATATTTCACATTACATAAATTCTTTGTACGGTATTGTTATGACTTTCAATCATTATAATTTAATAATTAGATTATGTATATTTTGTTATTTACCTCATTTACACCTTAACATAAATTAATTGTTAATTAGGAATGGCATATATTTTTTATTTTGATCATTGAATTCACATTCACACACATTATTGTGTGATTTTGTTGGCAACAACCTATGTGTTAATAATTCATAGTGAACCTTGGATTGACAAATTTGTAAATGTTGAATTGCTAAGTCCTGTTAACTGAAAAAGCTCGTTAGGCTTCTCTTCACACTAAGTGTCTCTTTGTCTTTCATTGGTCACTTGTTTGACATATTTTGCATTTTTTATCATTGAAAAAAGAAAATTAACCTTAACCAAACTGAAACATAAAAATTTTGTCTCGGGAACTTAGAAATAGACTATGGTACCTATAAAGAACTCTGTATTGATGGATCTGGTAAAAAGTAATGAAAATTAGACAACTTAAAAATATTCAACATTCAGGATTTCATGGAATTCTATGGAAAATGCAGCACTGAACCTGAGGTTCCCAGCTTTGTCTACAAAATCAGAGAAACTCAAATTAAGGACAGTGGCAGTTGAGTCACTACTGAATAAGCATGTTAAAACAGCATAATTATGCATTTTCAGGAATTGTTGTAGGTTGCAGAACTTTTTCATTGCCAAAACTGGTGAAAATCAACAGAAAAAAATATTTCTTTTAATCCTTTACTGTTTTATTGTAAACATATGACATGTGTTAGTCTTTTTTGTTCTTGGATGGCTTTAAGAGGTCTCTTAGCACTTCATTCACCATGGCTGGGCTTACAAATTCCCATTTCTTCTTTATTATAGCTGAAAAAAAGATAAAATTACCATTTGGAACATAACATATATTTTAACATATTTCTGAGTTCGTTGTGAGTTATTTAGTAGTGTTGTTTATAGTTTTTCCCAATGATCATTGAAATTAATTATAATCTTCTGAACAAATGTAAAATACTAAGAAATTTTCTCTATTGCTGATATCAGGTAATAATGTGCAGTTCTCCAAATAGCTGATATCAGATAAGAGCTTCTACATTTGTAGGAACAGTTTACTAATAAATTTAAAAAAAAAGATAATTATTTTCTTATTAGTGCCAGCTACTAAATTCTTGATTTCATGCCTTAACAATTTTCATTTTTTTTTTTTCATAATTTTGTTAAATATATCTACTTACCTCTTAGAACATCTAATTTTTGCTGGTTCTCTATTTTGGACTTTGGGGTGCCATCCTTCCCGTTTACCCCGTCAAAGACCTGGTGGAGGTTTCTTCTCTAGTAAACATTAATCTAATCAGTCTGGCGCAGGCCTTTTTATAGTTTTCTTCTTCATTAACCTTTATCTCCAGTTGGCTCAGATAAAAAATTTAATTTATATTTTGTAAGAAAATGTTTATTAAAAAATTTAAAAAGGGAATCTATATTTATTTAAAAAGGTCTCATCACTTCTTATAAAATTTATATTTCATACAAACACAGCACAGAATCAATGTCATGGAAGAAATCTAGATCTCAACTAAGCATGCTTGTTTGCATTCATTTGAGAGAGATATCTTCATTTGATGGTTATCACATTTATGTTGTTAAGCACTTTGCTGTGATGGAACTCTATTTGGACTCTTGTACAAGATTTTGATTGTCTTTGGCCTTAATGCAAGGGACTGTTTGGACCAAGAAAATATACAACAGGTGCATCAAGAGTCAAGATCAAAGGGAAATCTTAATCTGTAACTTTTATTTATTATATGTAATAGTAATGGGGTAAGATTAGTTTTATGTGAACTATAGTTCATAGAATGTTATGTGAATTTATTACTGCAAATTGTCACTTGCATAATCTACTGCAACTTGCGAGACATATTTCTGTGTCCACAGTTTATTTTGTGTTTAAGGTTTGCGTCTTGGAAAAAATTGTGAGATCTTAATATTGCACTTTGCATCCAGTTGTATTTTTTGAAATACTACGTAAAAATAAATACTGAATACTTAGAATATGATGCAAATTTTATAATAAGAAAAATGCAACTGGATATAAGTTACACATTTGAACTTGTATTTCAAAAGTTGCTTTTTGCTTCAAAAATCGCTTATAGTTTGCAGGTAAAAATTTGCCATAAACATTGCAAATGCATATTATTTCTGAATTAAAACTAATTTTAAGCTGTATTGCAATTCCAGGTAATTAAAGTGTAGCAATATTCAACCAGTAAAATTTGAAATATTTTAATTACTGTGAGTCCTATCTCGTCCCATATTCCAGAAGAATTAACATTGCAATAATTTCATCTCAGTTATTCATATATCTGCCTGGCTTTATTAAACTATTACATAAGAACATCTGCAGTGTAGTTCAATTAATTTCAAAACTGTTCAGAGCAAGATAGATTTTGTTAACACTGCAAACTAACTAAAATTGGGTTGATATCTGGTAGATACCTTGTTAAACAGATCAGAACTCATATTTTTTGCAGTCTGAAAATGATATTTGGCTCCCCCCCCCCCACCTCTTTCGTACTCAGGTAATATGTAATGTCACAACCCAACAAGTTTTAAATTCTGATGTTTAAAATAACTTACTCTCGAAAGTCCATTACACAGGGTGGTGTCTGTGGATTCTGTCACCTACAAATGTAAAGATGAGGAAATTACATTTTATCAAAATGAATAGAATTATAAACATTTAAATTGAAGGTTAAACTGCATGCAGAATAGGAGACAGATATACTCACAACAAAATAAACTTGATTCTCAATAAACCGAACTTGAAGGAACAAGGATAAAATTCCAGTCATGCAAAACTTTTTTGTTTTATATAGTCTAATTAAATATTTGTACTTATTCACTTGATAAATATAGTGAAGTACATTGTATGATTCTGACATCCATGATTATTCCACCTGATTACACTCTTCTTTGTATTTGACATCAAATGAACTTTGTTGCTTTAATGTTGTGGCCAATCTCCTGGGCGCAGGTGACATTGGCGGCTATTTTCAAGAAGAGAGTAAACTGTAAAAGTTTGCAATGCAAACATTTAGAAAGTAATTTTTTATTCTTAGATCTTAAAAGCTTATGATTTTGCAAAACAAAAAACTAAGGTGCTTCGTAAGCGCAGCATGTCAACAACAGTTTACTACAAATAAATAATTTATTGTTTGTAACTTACTTGCTTGATACAATAATTTGTTAATCCCAGTAATAGGTTTGATGCAATAATGTGTTTGACACGATAACATTTTTGACATAATATATTTAAGATATATAAAAATGTTGATTAATTGGACACCCATCATCCATGTTTACCATCATCATTTCTAAATGGGGCATTTCGGGTTAAATGAACTTTATCAAAGTTCATAATTTTCTTGTAAAATTCATCTTTGGCAATTAATATACTTAATTGAACTTAAATACTATTGATATATGAAAAACTCGACCCTACACTAATTTAGTGTTTCAGCAATATTATATGGCTTGCCATTATTATTTTACTTTAGTAGAGGTCAATATGTCCTCTAATTTTTTATGCTTGCTATATGCAATGATTGGTTTCTTTGAAAACACATTTTTACAGATTTCATCTTCTTTCAGTATATGCCAATGTTTCATGATACATTTCTTAATTCCCTTTATACATGGGTTATATTTTGTTGAAAAAACCAAGGGAATATCCTTTGATTTTTTATTACTTGTTCCTTTTAGAAGGTCTGATCTTTTTCGAGATGAAGCTCAGGGGTAAAAATAAGTCTGAGAAGCTTAGTAGCCAACAGGGCTAGTAAAAATAATTCTAGGTAGCCCTCCACAATTCCTAATGACCTTGCAATCTGCAAAGCGGGTTGCCCGGCATGCTGGAAGCACAACGCCTTACGGCAGGTGTTCTGGGGATGCTAAAGGCCCCCAGAAGCTCTGGGGTAAATGGTACAAAATCCTGCATTCTGGCAAATTCCTGAGGCCTACTTGGCCTTCTTGTGGACATGAATTTCAAACATAAATTTTCCAAATTTGGCCTGGCCATCCTTAAAAAAATTTTGGTTTGCTGTTTATCGACCAATTTTTTCTGAAAGATGCCAAAAAAGTGTCTAATTTTTAAAAAAATGTGCTAAAAATAACATTCACAATTTTTGTCTTGGACATGAACATGATGAAGTAAAAGTTTTTTTGGAGTAGATAGGTTTTTTTGTGAGTAGGTTGATTTACAACAAATCAAAATATTTTAAGAACGGCCTTGTATCTATCACTTCTAAAACCATATCTCATTAAATGAAAATTTTTAAGTGTGTGTTCAGTTGTAATAATATTGTTTACTGCAAATATTAAAATGTTTAGTTTCACTGTTCATTTATTTGTATATATGGTTTCTCTTCTCAACTCTCTGATTTATTTGTTTTTTTAAAGGAATTTATGGAAACCTTTGCCATATCAGGATTCCAAATTAAAAACACAAGACCAAAGCCAAGAACCAAAAGACAGGAACTACACTCCAGATAAATATACATTATAAATATTACTGTTTTTGTACTGCTTAACCAATAAAATGTAAAATATAAAATAAAATTTGTTTTAAATTAAATTGAAAATTGACAAGTTAGACTATGTCTGACAGTTCAGGTTTAGTCTATCATCTTAAGTGAAATTTTCTGGCAGTAGGTCATCCTTTTCCAGATCATCATTTTCGTTGATATAATCATCGTCACTACTGTACTCCTCGTCCTCGTCATCAAGCTCATGGTCATCATTAACATTTGTATCATATGTTTCTAGTGTGTTTTGAGGTAAGTCATCACGAATTTCAACATTAGTTTCCTGTGTTTTAGTGTCTGTCAAAGCATCTTGAGTTTCAATTTCAACATTAGTTTCCTGTGCTTGAGTGTCTGTCAAAGCATCTTGTGTTTCCATGTCTATCACCTCTTGTTGAGTGTTTGTCGATGATGTTTCAGTAGGTTTGATAACTCCAAAGTCTGAAAGTCTTATCCTTCTTGGATGCTGATTCCACATAGTTTGTGATCAACTAGTTTGCTTCGCCAGTCACTTTTCGTAATTTAAAGTCTATTAAATCCCCTCTCGGCATCAGCTGATGACTAGGTCAACAAGAGACAGGATGTTTGGAAGCATGTTACCAAGTTTTTCATTTACGGACTCCCAAGTTTCCTGGTTGGGTTGCTGAAATCTAAAATGGAAAATACGATACCAAGATGCTCAAATTTTCAAACTTCAAAAGCATTATATAGGAAACAAAGTTTTAATTTATGGTTAAGAGGAACCAATTACCTAGAAAGTCACAAGTGGGACAAAACACTTGCACTTGATCCTTTTAGGCTCCCCTGTGTGGGAATCTATTCTTTGAGGAGTGTGCTGTCTAATGTAATTTACTGTTTTTGTAGGTCATTGTCTCATTCAATTAGACCTTATTATAGGTGATGCTAGCATAGCATGAGATGATCTCAATCCTATCTCATGTTCTTGCAGTGGATGTTTAATACCGGATTTGTTTTTGTTTGTGCTGTTTTATCATTTGACAGAAAATGTCTCCCAAAAGGACGCAAGCTCTCTATATCTAAACATGAAGAATAGAACCTTAAATACCTGCAGTAAATTTGTTCTATCATCTTTGTCCGTTCATTTTCAATTGCTCCAACATCAACTTCTGCTTGCGTTAATGCATCAAAAAATATCTCACTGATCTTTTTGCAATGAAATTAATCATGAGAGTTACAGTAAAAGAAATCCCTTTTGAGAAAACAACACAGAGTCAGTCAAATAATATCTTAATATTAATTAAAAAACAGATATCAATTTGACTGCGTCCAAAGCGCTTTTCTAAATTGACTAGTGGCCTAGGTGGCCGTGTGGTCTAGGTAGTTGATTTAAACTTACCTGTACAGATCACTGTATCCTATCACGGCGGGAGTTAGCGCCTGGGTTTGTACCATACAAAAACGGGTTGCGTTGAACTCGCATCGCACATGATAAGGTTTGTCAGTTAGCTACCCAAGGTCGTTGGTTCTCTCCGGGTACTCCGGCTTCCTCCACCAGTAAAACTGACCGCCGCGATATGACTGAAATATTGTTGAAAGTGGCGTTAAACCCCATTCAAACAAAAAAAAATATATATACATTAAGTAATGATAGACTTTAAAAAACAACAAGAACTAATAATTACTAACTGTATAAAACACTTTTTCGCTTTAACAAAACATCATGGCAGATTTTGGCAGTATAAAATTGCGTATCATCAGTACTAAACATAAAAATTTTTCATCATCAGACATGTTAATAAAATTATCATTGATACGACAAGCAAATGACCTAATATTTTAGTTAAGAAAAGGTATGATTAAATTAACAGGATATCGCGCGGATCGACAACTATAAAAATTAAAGGTTAAAATCTTGATCATTTTCATGATATCAACGTACTTGAAAATGGTAATTCGAACCCTATTTAAAGGGGATTTATTTTGCTGGTGTAATTTGAACTTCTAAAGGCATATTGAGCCTTAAAGCCCACTTCTACTTCAGGAGAAAGGAAATAAAGCTGATATACATGTGTAGGTAGTTTTGAATGTTCCTTTTAAAACTCGTTGAAGACTAACAGAGGGAAAAATTTAACCATTTTTATCAATATTGGAAAAATCTGATGTTTGTAATATCTGTTTTGAGAGTTTATTAGGTCATAAACAACCATTCAAAATGCAATTCTCTTGCATCGATATCGTTTTTATTGGATAGAAGGATCTTTTATACTGCTAACGCTCTAATTTGATTCAAAATATGAATTTTAAAAAATACCTGCATGTTGAAATTTTAAAAAAGGCGGCGTAAATTTAGCAAATGTTTAACAGTTATATGTAAATTAAATCAAATAAAGCAACCAATGCGTATGTTAATGTTTTTTCAGTTTTTTGGATTTTTAAAATTTTTTTTGTATTTTGTTTGTTTGTTTGTTTCCTGATGTTAAATTTATGAAAATGAAAATATATAGGGCAATTGTCTGTGAGCTTATTCTCCAACCACAAGAAAAAACAGAAGGAATTTTCAAATCTACATGTAAAGTTCTCCACAATTCCTTCAGTTGGGAGGAGTGCCACTTTTGGTGCAAAGCTCTAAATCGCCCCAAATAAAAAAGTGTATATGTTATATAATACTGTTTATACCTGAATATTATCAAAAATTTGCATGTAACAAAATCTAGCTTTATAACACAAAGACATAACTATGACCACAATTCCTGCCCTGGGAAAGGCACACAAGACATTTGGTGTGGTTTAACTAGTGTTTTGCAGATAAAACAACCAGCAGCGATATTTGAGACCGTCATTAAACCTTTATATTTTAGTCTTTCGAATGGAATTTTCAGGAAATATACCCTACGCAAACATAACAAAAAAGGAGAGAAGTAAAAGCTTCTTGATCATTATTAGAATTTTAGATAGAAGGGCTACTTAAAATTTTATAAATAATTTAAAACACAAATAAGTAAGTAAAATTCAAAACTTATAAAATTGAGATGTCCATTAAATCTTTAAAAGGGACTTTTGTAATGTCAACACTTATACTAAGGACCTTTGACGGGTATAAAAACCGAACTTGTTATTATTATCAAAATGGACAAATTAAAAATATTTATGAATTCAAGTACAGATCGACAAGCATTAATATAAAGTCTCTGAGTAAAATTAAAGGCGTTATTATATAATGGTCATTATATATGTATGATCTTTCGATCAGTGTGTTGAAAGCAATAAATGGGAGTTTTATGTCCAAGTTATAATTATTAATTGTCCGTTGCCAAGAATAGTATGATTTTGTTATGATGTGTAATATCAATATGGTAAGTACATCATTTTCTGTTTGGGTATCTTTGACAAGTAATATTGCAAACCAAGACACTTTTGTCACATGTACAAGTTATGCAACTACTTTGCAATGTAGTTTTGTAAAGTGCACATGGGAAATATGTTTATGTGTAGAAACTGAAGTTATATTTCCAGAAAAACAGAACTTACGCAATGTGTCACACATCCGGTATACGGGATAACCATAAAGGATTTTCAAGAAGTACATGCATTAGTTAATTCAGTCATACAGTTTTTGGAGAAAAAAAACACAACCGCCTTGCTAACTATAAACTGTGCTTTTCCTACAGACTTGTCAAGCCTGTGGTGTTGACATTTAAAAACTTTCGATTTCACTAAGCATAAAGGTTAACAAAGAGGAACAAATAGATGAACAGGGCAAATCTAGAACAAGAAAATTATTATGTACAGAATGGTCTGCACAAAAAGATCGGGGGTGACCAGACAGTTCATACATTGCCCGTTTTTTAAATTAAAAGGTAAATGGAATACACTGTCGTGTAATCATACAACCGACTTTAATCAAAAAGTACAAAAACTCACGATCGCATGATGCAACGTTTTTTTTCTATTTCGAATCTCTTTTCTTCAACAAAGATTATACAAAGAACAGAATTTAGAAATTAAAAAGGAAATATTTGTGAAATAGCAGTACTTGAAACACCCTAATTACCTATCTAATGTCAAACAGGCAGATAGGAAAAATGGGAAATAATCTCAGCTTTAAAATTTTAAGGCAAAATTGTGTTATGAACACACAATCTAACCTACACTTACAACCAAACTTCAAAACTAAAAGAAGTATTTTTTGTGATCTTAATATTACAAAAGATCTATAAACATATGAAGGGAAAACATATTAAATTTTTACGTATTCATTTGTCAACGCAAACAGTCAGAGTAAACAAAAACTTTAGAAAAAAAATAACAATATGATTAATGATTAAAAAGTAATGGCAAAAGGATTTATTTTAATATGAAAGATTATCACAAGCATCTCGTTATACAGTTGTCCTTGGTGATTGACAAGAATGGTATATAATAGATTTGTCTTACATTTATTTCTAGTTGAAAGTTTTTGAACATTTTAAACATTGTAAAGTTTTAGGATAAAATGCTTTTTAAAAATGATACGGTAGGTGGCAACAAAAATCTTTCGAATTATTTTCTACAAAAGAATTGAAACAAATTTTTCTTCAATAAATTTTCCGTCAAAGATAGAAATATTTTACTTAATTTTATTAATATCAATGATATGTTTTTGTAATTACAGCCATACGTCAAATTCAGACGCCTTGCCAGAGCTGTTAAAATGCTCATCCACGTGTGCCATGTATGTAAGAGGTGAGGTTTATTATATTGGTATAAAACTTTTTAGAAGAACATGCAAAATGAAACAAAATGTCCTTTTAAGATTCATAGTTTTAATTAATAAAAACTTATTTATTTACATTTCGCACATTGTATTTACTGATAAACTTTTGCAAGTGTATTTTGATATGCAAATATCAGAACAATCAAACCCAATATGTTCATTTCAAATATGTTTAAAGTGAATATATTTGATAAAAAGTGGCTTTAGACTGTTTACTCAGTAAATTTGAATTACATGTATAACTACAAGTATACTTTGCTTCATATTTTATTTATGCTCTTCACGTGAACAATTTTATCAGCTAAAGTTAACTACCAAAACGTCTCTTGCAATTAGGGAAAAATGAAAATATCAAAGACGTTTAGTATTTTGTCTAATAAAACTATTATAAATGCACATTTGGCACAAACCATTTGATTTTCTGGTGGGGGCTTGGGATTATTTAGAAAAAAATTCTAACCATGATTTATGTCAAAATAAATAACCTTGCCAGCATCAGGGGTGAAAAATATTCTGGCCCACTGTGTGGCCATTGAAAAAAAAATTTCTAAAGGAATTTCTTACCTCAAATAAAAAACTAACTTAAAAAATAATCTGGCCCGCGAAGCCATCGAAAAAAATTTCATGCTCGCATACAAAAATCTCCCTGAAAATCAAATGGTCTGTGCCTTACACCAGAAATTTAAATGTTCTGTGCCTTACACTATATTGTTCTTTGTGCCTTCTGTTTTTTTCGTTTTTCCATATTAAGAAAACTCGATGTTTACTTACAGTCTTTTGGTGAATTCTGTGGCACAGGAATCCTGGTTTGCTCTTCTAGACAACTTAATTGCCGTGACAACGTTACAGCAATCTCAAAAGAAAGGAAGAGAATTTGTACGACTGGCACAAAATGGCGCAGGAAAATTTGTTCAGTTGACATTTGACTTAAGCGATTACAAACAACAAAGGCAGTCCGAGGTAACCATTGCATCAGATGAACCTTTTTATTGTTTGCAACAAAGAGTCAATATTAAAATACATTAACTCTTTAACAGTTGTTTATCAACTGTAGTAAGACAATACATCATTTAACACGGTTGAGAACAATAAGACCATTCATCTGCTTCCCTCAAAACACTCACAGAGCGCCCCCAAATCTGTCGAACGACTGCTCGTCAAGACACGGTACTGCGGTTTGTTTTGATCATGTATATTATGTTTTCGGTTAAAATAAAACTTTTTTTTCGTTTCCGTTTGATCACTTTGTATGCCCGTTGGTTTTATTTTTACTTTGATACAGCGGACAGACAGGTCTATGTATATTAATGATTTTTCTTACTAACGACTCAATTTTACTCGCGATTTGTTTATGCCCTTAAATGGAAACTAACAAAAGAAATACAAGTAAATAACAAACGAAATTTGAACCTTTGACATTAATGTATTGCATGATACATTTGCGAGACAAATGTGAAACCGAAGACTTGTAATTAGAACACGATGTGTGATTACTTTGTTACATCAATATTAAATAGATTAAATAAAACGTAATTTATAAACGTTTCCGTGTGAACGGAACTTACGTGCTTTAAGATAAGATTGCAGTTAATCTGTTCATTGTGTTATAGGGACTATTTACTGATGAAATTCGAGATATCATGCTACAACGACCTGGTACTAGAAAGCTGGAGAAAGTCGACGAGGTATGTTGTTGTTTTTTATACACGCAGTATTTTAGGCTCTAGGTTTCATGTTCTAAAGCATACTTGTCTTAAAATTTAAAGATTTAAATCATATTCTCAATAAGAAACAAAAGACTAAAAATATTGCTGAAATTAAATTCAGCGATCGTTGATCTAAATCATTCGTTTATTACACAAGTTAAAAACCGAAAAAAAAAACCTTGATGTTTATTTAGAAACAGCTACAACAACGGTTCACATTCAGTTTTACAAAGATTGGTACAGAGCTTATTTTTTGGGGGTAAATATTAAGTCTGTACTTATTTCAAATTTTCAGCTGAAGGTGTACACACAAAGGATATGAAATAAAAAACTTATATAAAGACTTCAATTTATGAAAGCTGTTATACAGTAACAGTTTCATTTTGTATTCATTTGTTGTTTAATTCACGGAGTTAATTTATTGCATATATTAAATAATGACCAAGGAAAATCACGGAATGGCAAATCTGGACGAATGTCAAAATGTTTGAACAAAAAGAACACCTATATAAACCAGAAAAAAGTACCATGTTCGTCAGGAAGTTAGCATACTAAGCTAGCAAACCGAGTTTTGTATGGTAAAAATGTGGTATAAATATAGGTTTCACAACGAGTGGGAAATTTATATTGCAAGAGGTCATCGCAAGTTATTTAATTTCAAAATAAGTAATAAACGAGCCTCTGACAAGACTATTATTATTTTTAAATTAACAACAAAGAGTTGATAAACGATATAAAGCTCTACGGGTTGTGAAATCAGTTTTTCTTATGATTATTTTGTATGGTCTTTTTTTGTTCGAATATACGAGCGGAGTAAACGAAGATCTCACTGAGTGAGTCTTTACAAAATCGGCCAATACAAATGTCCCACAAATTATCTTATTATAGGATCGGCTAATCGAATGCGAGTATCTGCGTTGTCACTTAGTGATAAATTTGCAAGTCTCGTAATATATTCTTCAAACGTTTGCTGTATTGGACGTTATAATTTTGACCCCCTGTATACTTCAAATATCATTTCATGCAACAAACGGATAAAATAGTTATTCCATAACACTACGAGACCAAAAACACTTTTGTTAATATGGCGATCAAGCGAGAATCTCGTTCCACGGAAGTACATTCAAATTCTTCCTTCAAAATAGATCTCTAGATTTGTAAATTCTTGGAGGCGTGCGGACATTTTTCCCATATCGTTTCATTTTTTTATAAATAAACGACGTCTCTAATGAGGATACGATATAATACAATTTTTTCTTCTATATTCGCAACCTCCGAGGGCGGCCGGGGTATAGAAATAGGCCGTTCGGTTTCTCGCCTGCAGGTTGAACCACTGCTAAACGGGCGTCCGTCAGTTCGAGCGGGATGTATAAATACTCGAACTCCCCTTCTCAAAGATTGCGTCGGGGAAAGAATATGCACTAGGTATCTCCGTCCTTGAGGCACTAGTCCTCTAAAAGGGGCGTCCCTGATTGTGGAGGATGTATAAATTCACAATCTGTCCAGAGGAAGATGTTAAAGACCCCCCCGTGTCTAGGAAATGCCACGTACTAAGCACGCTAAAGACCACTTGTAACAGCTCATTTTGAGTGGTCCGTAGGCGGCCAGTTACAAGACTAAATTTTCTGCCTCTATCCAACCTGCAATTTTTCCAGTGGCAGTCTAAAAGTCCTTCCATTACCGGTCCCTTTGTTACAGTCTACATACTGAATTATTGTTTGCTATCTTGTTTCTGTCCTGAATATGCATGAAATATTTGCCACTGGAAGTTAAACAACAATCAATCAATCAATTTATTGAGTAATAAAGACATTATAATTATGAAATTAAGATTTATATTTTTTTTTAACTTTTTTAATGAACCTAGAATAAAAACTTTTTGTAATTGTATACTTTCATTTTTTTTAATTTAAGGGCAGACTTTAAAATGGTAGGAAAAGTGACAAAATATATAGCTTCTATAATCCCCAAATACCAAATCTGTGTTAAATAATTAATTTCTAATACAAGTTAATAATACACAATTCCAGAGAATTTTAAGTACAATGATGAAAGAGTATTTGGCTGTTAGTACATTATAGAAACACAAACCTCCTCTTTATTAGAATCAACAGATTCTACATCCATGGGTTCCTCTTTGATCTTCATCATGGTGGTAAAGGCAGCTCTATCCTGACTGTCTGCCAGGTTCACAACACTGCTGGCTGATGGTAACAAGTTCATGGAGGATGAACTTTGTATTGCATGTCCCGACACAGCCACAGATAGTAGGAGCTACAAACGCAATTTACATGTTAAACTAACAAAACGGAGAAATGGGTTTAAAATATGCACATTTCAGAAATTGCCATTTTGTAAAAGTACAGAATGAAACATAACTTTTTTTGATTGATTCTACTAAAGAAACTGCAGAAACCTGTCATTGAAGTGTCATTAAAAAAAAACAAATCCCATTACTGTTTCTGTGCATAGAAACATGCTGTCTGATTTTTCGTTAGTCCATGTTTTGGCCACAACATGGCTGAAATAATGCTGACTTTGTGTAAAACAATTATCTATCAATCAATCAACAAATGATCCTTGTACTTTTCTTGTAAATCTAGGCCATAATTCTTTCAACATACAACATTTCAAAAATTAAATGACTAGATATTGAGATAACACAGTTCATAATTTAAACAGGACATCTTATTTTAAAAATTTGGGTGTATAGTTGATTGGATGCTTACTATCATCAAAATTTGTTACTTTTTATAAAGAAACAAGTTGTCTTCTGCTGATATTAAGGAAGAATGTTCATGTACTTACCTCAGCACACTGTTTGATCCAGAAATGACTTCCCATAGCTTCCCAGTTCTGTGAACATGTGATGTATAAAAGTCTGTCAAAGATTTTCTTAGGAATACTGCTATCGAACACCTAGAAAAGAAATCAAATTATACAAAATATATTTTATCATTTTAATGATTTCTATTTTGACTACAGATGGATAAAATGAAAAGTTTTCATAAAATCTAATTTAAACTGTTTAAACACCTATAAAAAATCTTTTTTTTTGGTTGTAAAATACATGTATCATTTAGAAATAATTCTTTTTCAATCACAGATAGGTAAAGTGCAAAATTTTTATTAAATCTAATTTAAACTATTTACATGTTAAACATGTTTTACTTATGACTGAGCGACTTCTAAGCTTTCCAGTCAGGAAGATAAATTGTTTTATTGGAATTACATAAATCTTTTGTGCCACAAAGAAAGAGTTGGGTTAACACAATTATTACAAAGTATATTGAATAACATATTTATGTCAATATTTTTCAACATGTGATTTTACCTCTACAAACTTTTGTCTGATGTGGTGTTGGTTACATCTGAGACCACCCAGGAAGGCAGGTTCTAACTTGGATGTAAACTCTGTTCCTATCAAGCTCTGGTCTCTGCAAAAATAATTTATTGTATATAAAAAGGGGATGTGGTATGATTGTCTATAAGACAGCCATCCAAATTGTATAAATAATGACAAACATGTATGCATCTTGAATGACTGTCAAACTATGCATTGTTAATCTCTTATAGTAACAGTTTATTCATCTTCAGATTAAAGCTGTACATTTTTTTCCGAGCTAAAAAGAAAGATCTAACTTTTCATTACCTCAGACAAAATACCAAGACCTACCTCAATAACATAAGGTAAGTTGGATTGAAATCTTGATAAGTTCATGCTTTTAACCCCCTGCTAAAGTCAAAGGTTAGAGAGGTTAAATCAATATACAACATATACCTGTAGATATAATTAACAAGTTCTAAAAACTGAGCATTCAATTCTTGTTCATCAGGAAATCTTTTCTCAACATTCTGCATCAATTTGACCAATAAAATGGCTTTCTCTCTTATCACTGGAGATTGATTAATAGCTATGGCAGTCTGCAAAAAAATAAAATGCTTAAATGCATTAATACTTCCATTGTAAATATGCTTACAAAATTATAAAATTGACACCAAAAAAGTGAATTATCTGTTAATTCAAATCATAACCAGTCAATTGAATGTAATTTAACAATTCAAGGAGAGAATTTTTTTTTTTGGTCTTATCATAGATATCCACTAATCTATGTTCAACAAGAGCTTACTTTTATTATTTTGTGTCCTCGGAAAATCTAGCATAAAAATAAAAACATGGAGTTCTATGTACATTAAGAATTATTTCTGCTTGGTACAATTTATTTCTGGTTCTAAAATGGCACAAAATTTAATAAATTTGAGAGCCCAAACAATTTCAAGTTATCCCATGTATCCAATCCAACAAATGTAATACTTTGCTTCTAACTTCTTTTGAATGTGTCTTAGATTTTCCAAATTGTGCAACCAATATCTCCAGAAACAATGACTTCTTTCCTTGGTTTTTACCAAGTCTTCCACTACTTAATAACAGCTTTCATAATTTACTGTCTGAAGTTTCTTAATAAATCATAATCATATCTGGCCAATACTAACATCATTTTTTTACAGTTTTCCACCAGCTAAGTAATGATCTACATGACTTTACTATCAAACCAACCAATCCTAAAAATATAATATGATTTACCTTGGTTTTAACCCAGTCTTCCACCATCTTGGTAATTGCTTTCATTACTTTACTATCTGTAGTTTTATCAATCAGACCAACCAATATCTGTCCAATAAACGACTTTCTCATTTCCAGACTCATCACACCAACTCTGTTCTTAACCAGGTCTAAACTCAGTATTAACAACTCACTGGCAACTGTATAGAATATAGAGATTTGTTAATTTTCTATAACTTTAGTTTATCTTGCCCATCATAGCTATGGGTGGTATTGTGTCCCCAACAACGATAATACCACATCCCAATACCACCCTCTATACCAGAAGCAGAATTATTTACTTCTTCCAAATGTGGTTTAGGTTTTTACTTCGGCCGTAATATTTTTGTCAGAAGACAGCCAGATTTGACACAAATTTTTTTATTTTTATGTTTGATAAATTGTTGATATTAATTGAACTATAATGTATTTACTTTAGGGAATTATTGAAAAAAATTCCTTGTGTTATTGGAAATGTGCATTTAGTATAATATAAAACGTGCTAGGGTATTACAGTAGAGTACCACACCCAGAAAAAAACACATTCCGGTGATATTTTTTCTTCAGGTAGTAATCTACCATAACACCCTCAACTAAAGGCAGTATGTTTATAATATCAACTGGAAATATTAATTCACTTCAGCTAGAATAATTTTAAACAACTCTCTGAAGTGGTCTTTAGGTTCGTTCCTTCTCATTTTAAGCATACCTGGACTTGTTTCTGGGGTAGTTGGTGTAAGATGTTCCCTTGCCATTTTATGTAGAACTTTCATAAATGTTGTAATTAGTCTGTCAATGTAACACTGATTATGCATACAGGCAGCCTTCAGTATCATCAGGGTACTAAACAGCTGAGAGGGAGAACCTGCTGTTGTTGCTCTACAATAAATAAAATAAAACATTCATGTATTATCAGTCTGATTATAAACATTGATAGCATGGTATTTATGGTATATCTAAAGTGCCCTAGCACTGTCTCTTGATTGATCAAAAAAGACATTTCAAGTGTAAGAATGTGCATGTGAAGTCAACAAAACAACTTAAGAGTCAACCTCTAATAGATTTGAGTCAGTAGTCAACCTCTTAAGAATTGTATCATTAGTCAACCTCTAATAGATTTGTATCATTAGTCAACCTCTAATAGATTTGAGTCAGTAGTCAACCTCTAATAGATTTGTAGCATTAGTCAACCTCTAATAGATACGAGTCATAACTATATATTCTATACATGAACATGGATTTGGTTTTTAAATCTTATTGTTTCAATCATCCAAAACCTAACAAACTATAACATACAGATCAATCTTTTCTTTCTACCCACTTGAAACACTCTGTTGACTCACTTTAATGTGCTATATTATATTCTACAAGTACTGTCTTAAAATCAATTTCAAAAGCTACATTTATTAATGTTAAATACCGCATCAAAATAAAACTAAGACATCAATGTGAATTTAAGTGGCAACTTTCATATATGACTTGTAAAACAAACTGCAGAAAGAGATTTTATTACAATGACAACTATCTAATCCTCCACTTTCACTAAAATAATTTGGGTAAAATGATCAGATTAGACTATACACATAAATATAGATGTATTGTCTTTAACATAAGTCTTGCATAACTTACTTTTCATAATTTGTCAGCCCTTCATATACCACTTTACTGACACAGGCATACAGACATTCTAACTCTTCATATTTAGATGCCACATTAGATGTTGCTGGTTCTGTTGGGAAGAAACTCATCAACCGTGACAACAGAGTATGAACTCCACGTATGACCTTAGTGTTAGGACATGTCATACAGGCTGCTATACCTCTTTGTAATGGCTTGAAACTGGACAATATAGTCTCTTTTTTCTACAATGAAAAAAAACCATTTGAAATGTAAATGTGTCATCCATCTCTTATTAACAAACCTCGTCCTGAATATGCATGAAATATTTGCCACTGGCCAACAACCAACAATCAATCAATCTAATTAACATACACCCAACAAAGTTTTGACAATAATTGTGAATTTAACACAGAAAAAGTGATCTGATTGTGAAAACTGCAGAATTCGTAGAATAAAAGGGAATAGATCAGATTATTTTACAATGTTCAAAACATCCATTTTGGTGGATGCCGAAGTTGAGCAATGCATTTCATGAAAACTGAATCTGTCTATTGGCTCAAGGATAATTTCTAAATCCAAAAATAATAAAGATGCTGTTTTTCTAAATGACAACGTCATCTTTGTAAGTATTTAAAACAATTTGTGTACAAATATCCATATATTTCATATTTATATTTTATATTGTTGCTTTTTTCCCAGTAAAACATCCTACCAGGATCTGTAAGAGGAAGCCTAGCAGTTCCAATGCTGTACATATGTTATTGAAGTTTGGTTGGTGGTTCTCTACTGAGGTCAACAGTTTATCAAACCAGGCCAGTTTAAGTTCAGCATTAGGCCAGAAATCAGGACGCAAGGCTGGCTTCAGTAAACTAACACATCTCCTTGACAACAGTTCACCAGGTGAACCTGGTGTCTCATTGACCTGGAAGAAAACAAACAATCTATTGAAAATTTTTTACAGATTCAACACAATTTTTCAAAATTAACTTTAAAAACAAAAGTTGAAATCTTTTTCCATCAACTTAATCTTATAGTCCCTTTATTAAGTATTTACAATTACTTTGACAAAAACTCAATTTGTATCAAATAATTTAATTATAATGATACTCATTGATTCTGTGACTGATTCCAGACAAGTAAGACATGGTGTAAATTTTTACTTTTAATATTGAAATTGGCTAAGAAAATTACTCAAGACAATTACTTATTGACATATGATATGAATCCTGGTATTTAAATGGCTGAATAAAAATGCTATGCCACATATTTTGAAATGATACAAATATATTAAAGGATATGATTGAGGAACTCATCAACCAGCTGAGAAAAGCAAGCATGAATAAGTAAAGAAAAAGAAAAAAAATCATTGCAGCAAACAGTTCATGTAACCATAAACTGGTTAAAAGATGAAACAGTCATATACAAATACCTGGCAGGCAATTCTCAACAGGAAGTTAACAACTGCATCACAAGAATGTTTATCTATAGGTCTATTAACATCTGTCAAACTTCTATTGCTCTGCAAAACATTAATCAACATTCATAAAGAAGTAGGTATGGTGAGCACTGTATTTGCCCCACAAATTTGGATTTAATGACACAACAATTAGTTGTGAAATTGCTGTTATATAACCATCTTTTAATAATTCATAACTTTATATTTATATTATTATCATCATTTCAACAAAACCGCAAGGCACATTTGACTATTTCAACAAGAACATTTTCTGTAAAACTACAAATTTTTTTATGTGTTAGGTTCAAAATAGACAAGAGGGCACAAACAACATCACAAAACAAAAAATGATATATCTATTAAACATTTACACTTGATAGATCTATAATGGTTCTGATGCTTTTGTATAATCTATATCAAAATCAACAAAATTGTATCAAGTTAAGTAATTTCTTAGTATTTTTGCACTTAAATTTATTTCTGTGTGTCATGTGACCATTGTAGAACCAATTAAACTAAAAACTGTTGGATTTATCTTTTATATATTTTAATACAATAGATATTAACTACTTTTCATTTTTAAGCCAAATTCATGGGCTAACATGGCTTCATGACCCTTGTCCTTTGTCAGATACTGGCTGTATATATATTTTAACATACATGGCATACAAGAATCAAACAAATGCAATAAAACCCCTATTTCAAAGTTTGACTTTTACTAATGGAATAAAATTTTTGGTCATTTTGGGTGGCTATTATTTCTGATAAACAATTCTGCCTAACTTTTACACAATACCACTTACAGCTCCAGAGGAATGTCTTGATCTCTTAGGTTCTTGTGGAGAATCTACAGAGGTTGAACCTCTTTTAACTGGAAGATTCTGATTCAGAGCTTGGGTCACATCTTGAGGAGTCTTCAATGATATAAAAAAATAAGCATAAAATAGATTATATTACTATAATGGTAAACTGATATCAAACTGTCTTTTCTTCTTTTGTTATACTATAGATTCAGATTCTTATGCATTTTATATATCAATGCTAAGAGTTGTTTGCGCTAAAAGGTCATAATACATGTATACTGTATTAAAAAAATACACAAATACTAACAGTTTAACTGTACATTGTTTGCACACATACATGCATGTGGAAAGAAATAAAAATGACAAAAAATGGTTAGACAAAAAAAATCACCTCATTTCCTATGGCCTCTTGATCATCTTTGATTCTCTGCATTTCCCACTTAATGATAACTTCTGCCAAGTCCACTGCTAGTTTACGATGCTCTAGTGAAGCCTATAAAAAACATAGTTAAAACATAATTAATAATGCTTCATTGGTTCACATATACTAACATGGTGACATCTTTGTCTAGATTTTCAGATTCATAAAACTATTCAAGATTTAATAAATGTTTCTCTGCACTTGAAATGAACCTCTACCTCTACTAAAAGTTAATTTTGTATGGTATAACACATTAATTATTAACTTACACTAGAAGTAAAGCCCAACCTCTGTAATGAGTTAACCATGTGTGGTATCAGGTGATGTCTAACTGGGTAGTACACTTTGTAATGGCGTACCACTAATTGTCTGAAATACAAGGAATTATTATCAGTATTATGAAAAGCCTTTCTTTAACTTTAGCAGTTCCTTACATGTTAGGTACATGCTGTTCTTACCCTTCTAAGAGGTCCCTTTCCTATAATTTCATGCTGTTGTCACTCTATCACATTATCAAACCCTAATCCAAATAGGAACATGACAAAACTTTAACCTTTAATGTCAGCTACCCGTAAAGGAAGGCAAATTATCGAAATGTCCCCCAAAAACAAAGTAAGTAACTGTATTTACTTAAGTTAATCCAACAGCAATATTCATGCATATATATTCAATACACATGTGGACAAGACAAAATAGACAGGTTTGTAATGTTAAGGTACGTTAATAATAATTGCAGTCAAATACTTTAAAATTTTTAAACAATTAAAAATGAAATTGTGGTTTCTTAACTTTATGTAGCGAATGTAATGTTTCAGGATAGACTTTCTGCAAAAAATTGTTATGTATCAAATGATTTTCTATAAATGAATCATATTCCCGAATTTTACCAATCAATATTAACATCATTACATTAACTTCTTTTACAAAATCTGGGTTCTTTTTATAATCACGCAGTTAATTATAGTCAGAAATGCCTTAAATGCCTCTTGGTTCTTGAAAACAAATATTTAACATTATGTTTGTCTCCCTAGGCCGAAATTCCTGCCATTTATAATTATGTCCTATGTTTGGTAGCATAAAAAAATCTGTGGACTTCAAATGAGTAAGAAGTATTTTGAACATATATTTTTGGGGGATTTTTTTCTCTTAAATTTGAACTTTATGCGAAATTCTATAAAAATGCCCAGTATTTTGTATGATCTTTGTTGTATTTCCAGATGTGGTGTACATACAGTTTAATTTAGCTTTTGACTATTTGTTTTATACTTTTGTAAGATGTGGATCATATCTTTCTGGCATATATTTCATATTCTTTCTTTTTAATACTACTGTTTTCATTTGTTAAGTTAAGAAGACAAATAATAAATTATGTTGTGAATATTGGTGAATATTTTTCCAAATTTGATGATTTATTGCTGAAGCTTCCTCAGGAAATAAAGAGTTAAATTAATTATTTACAGTAACTTACAATACATGGACTTACAGTGTCACAACTTGACTAAATGTGTTATCTAAAGTAACTTACAATATATGGACTAACTGTGCCACGGTGTGTCCTTCTTCTACTATTATCTTCTTTGTCCAGTGGGTTAACATTCCCTGAAAATATATGAGCAAGCGTTTAAAATTTTTGTCATGAATTTGTCTTTATTAATAAAAAGTCTTGTCCTGTCTTGTAATGAATTTGTCGACAATTGCAGATCTAACAATTTAATATCATGATTTCATGATAAAATTAATATATGGACAGTGCTAACCAACATTTCTTTTACATGCATATTAAAATGATCAAATACTTAATTGGAAAATCTGGATTCTCAAATGATAATTCCTTAACTAAAAGTTGTTCATTTTATTCATGAGATGTTACAAACTGATTTTTTTAAAACCACTAGTGTGAGATATGGTAACTATGAAGAATCCTGTACAAAAGACTGAATTAGAGAATTAATCAGTAATCAGAACTAACGTTTCCATCCTCCATTCTGCCTGGCATGGCAGGAGTCAGTATTTCTAATGCCTGTCTCACCACACTTCTGGCCTCTACTGCATGTGCTTTCAACAAACTATGAAATACCTGTAATAATTCTATCCATAATTAGACTTTTCTAAAAACTTATAAGACTTTTAAAATTCTTAATTCTGATAAGTTAAATAAACCCTTTCATTTTTCTTCCCAACTGTTCTTTCCATTTTGCTTTCATTTACAATGTATAAGCAAATATTTAAAAAAAACATTCGTCTTTTATGATATATTTCTTTCCATTCTGCGTCCATATAATGTTATCATTTTCATGACATTTTTATGAGTGTACTGATAAGCAACCATTATTCAAACATTTATTTCTTTATAATTTTGTGAAGAAAAAAATATTCTAGATAAATGTATGTGAAGTCCTTTAGACACCTTATAAAATCCTCAAATAAATTCATCTTATGTTATATCAACCAATTGGCACAAATAAATTGACTGGCACTCAACTTTATATGTTTTTATTCCCCACTTTCATATGAAAGTACAGAAAACTATTGTTACCATCTACCTGTCACACTTTCCTTGTGACCTGATTCCAAATTATACAGTTTTAATTTTTAATAAAACGATTGCATCTAGATGTGAAATAATGGGTCCAAAACAAGGTTTCCATAAAGGTCAAAATCTTATTTTAAGCATGTGACTTGAACACTATTTACATTTTGAGTTAAGGGTTTGTTTTATTTGTTATAGAATGGAAGATTAAAGCATGTACATGCATAATAACTGACTTCAATTCATACATTTTTGAGTTTGCAGTTAAAATTTTTTTAATTAAGGGCTGCATATAGCCTTTAGGTGTGAAATAAACTTTGTCAATTCTGATTTTGGTTCAAGGGTCAAAATAAGACAGAAACAGGTAAAATTCTTATTCGGAGCATGTGACTTCTCCTTCAAATTATGGATTTAGTTATAGAATTGTTGCATATATTATGCAAATGTGCATATATGCTTTTAAAATTTTGTTTTCAGTTCAAGGTTCAAACAAGGACTAAAAGGGTCCATTCCTAATTTCAGCTGTAAGACTGGAACTCCTTTAATATTTTGTTGAATTTATTGTTTTATTTTGTTACTGGATGCATGCAGCTGTGCAGTAAATTTGGTGGGGGGGGGGGGGGGGATAAAACCTAGTCTACCAAAATATTTCTGGAGTCAGAAGAGCGATGGTAACTACATGGAATATTGTAAAATAAGAACCTTTTTTTACAGTGTAATATTGGCTAGGACATCGGGCTACACTGCCTAATGCAGTAATAGCTGTTATTTTTCAAACAGCACTCATATCTAGATATAATTTGTGCTTTTCAATCTATTCATGAGAATTTACAGAAAAAAACATCACTGATAAATATGCTGGAAAATCTATATTCTTATAACATGTACAGTGTGTATGTTATATCAACAAACCTGGAGTACTATCCTCTTGTGAATGGCAAATTTAGCAATGATATGGGACAGGAGTAAATGTCCATGGTATTTAGTGGCTGGGTCAACACAGTTCTTAGACAACAAACAAGGCCATGCAAATGTCATCAGTCTGCGCAACTTGTTTCCTTGTTTCCTGAAATTGACAATATTTGTTTACATTTTGTCTTGTTAAGAATAAATTGAAATTGTAAAGAGTTACTTTTTCACCCTGATCTATGATTAATTAAGTCTAACAAAATTGTATGAAAAATGTTATAAATTATAATCATAAATAAGAACATCTGTATTTTATTGTATTAAAATAATTTTTAAAGATTTTTCTAAAATGTAACAATTTTGTAAATAAGAGCAAGAAAGAGAAATAAATTTTATTCTTATGAGATATATGATTAAAATAACAAGTCTTTAATAATTTCATAATTGATTTAGAAATAAAATACTAATTATAGATGAAAGGAGTTAATTAAATTTGATTGACAATAAAAATGAAAGAGAGCTTGGGTTTTTTGGTCATCAAAGTGTTTTTTAACTTCTTAAGAAAACAAAAAAATCCAACTAACAATTAGATTTTTGTTTCTTAATCAAAACATCATAAATCATATTTGTATACAAATCAGAAATTGATTGTTTCATTGTTTGGTTTTTGGAACATAAAAGGTTACTCAAATTACTCAATAAATGTGTACCCATACTATAAACATATAGAGAGTGTTATAAAAAACTCAGGTTTGCTGTACTTTGATATAATTAACACAAACATGGAAGTGTACAGAGTTGCCAGAAAATTACAAGACCTCATCTTCAGTCATGACAAAGCTGTACAACAGATTTATATACTTGGTAATTTTTCCTTTTAAAATAAAAAAAAATGATACCAAAGACTTTTGTAATAGAAATCCTGGTATTTATTAATTAATAACTGCAATTTCATCATATTCTAAAAATAAAAAGACCCATTATAATCCAATGTTGCAAAAATTGTACAAGAATAAATACAGGCCATAATAGACTATCCTACATATTATGCTTCTGACATTTTCACAATTATATCTGAGATTTGTTTACAAAAGTAATACATGATCCTGTAAATTATTTTCATAAATATTTGTTTACAAAAAAATCATAACTCTGATAATGGCAGTAATATCTGAAAGCAATCCATATAAAGATATGCATGCGTATGCCTTAAACATATAATATAGCATTAGCAATTGGGGTTTGAATTTTTAGATTATTCGAGATTTTTTTATTTTTCAGACCTGAAAATAACAGACATGGACAGACGTCTTGCCAAGTTTGCTATTTCAGAAGACCCAAGTTCCATCACATACTCCTTGCTAGACCAAAGAAAGTCCATCATAGAGTTTGCCCGAGACATGTACCATGTATATCGCCTGATCAAATGGGAACAGATACAGATGATGGTCAAAGGTTTATTTGGTGGTTTTGTTCCGATAGATGTTAACCAGGTGTTAGCCTTGTACATGATGGAGTATAGTAATAGTCTTCTCAATGACCAAAACTCTCCTGTGTTAGAGGAAGATATGGATGTCAACCACAGAGTACAGTGACCTTGACTTACTTGTATGATCCATTTTAAGAAATAGTGCTTATGATTTTTTGTTTATTCAATTTATAGTGCTATGTCAGTGCTGATAAAATAATAAATATTTATAAACTATTCTGTTGATTATTTTAGTTTGCAACCAGATTACTGTTGCCAATAATAACTGACTTTCTAACCAAAACCATTTTTTTTGGCGCATAGTTATGTTAAACACATGCATAAAAATTAACCAACTTCTTCTTGAACCATGTGGTGAAAATCAATTTTCTTCCTGACATGTGGTAATTGACAGCAGGTTTATTTTCCAGGTTCATCTTCAATAATAAACCAGAGTCCATGCATAAACAGACTCTGTAAAAGGTCCTCAAAATAAAAAATGTAGAACTATTTATAAAACACAACTATCAAACAAACTATTTAAAAAATGTTGAATGAATGACTATAAATGACTACTTAAATGACAACCATTGGACTAAAGGTTCCTTGTTTGGGACAGGCACATTAAGTATGTGGCGGGGTTAAACCCTTCTCCTAACCTGGGACAGTGGTTTGACAACACAGCAATAAAAACACAAGATTTGTACTGGCTGAGAAAAGTGTGTGAGGGAAAAATGAATATGCCAATTTTATTGGGAAACATTTTTTTGGTTCAATGTGAAACTCTGTCACCATTTACCCCCTTTTCTACAAATAACCACACCTACAAAAATTAATCTCTTATAGCAGCAATATACAGCTGACATAACATGATACATCCTTTTTATAAGCATAATGTCTACTGAACTAACAGACTTACTTATAATTATCATCATGTATGTAAGATGATGTCCGCTCTACCAACAGACTTACTTATCATTAGCTTCATGTGTTAAATGATGCCTGCTCAACCAACAGACTTGTTTATTTTTAGCATCATGTGAGACCATTCCTGCTCAATCAACAGACTAACTTATTATTAGCATCATGTATGAGAGATGATGCCTGCTCCAACCAACAGACTTACTTATTATTATCATCATGTATGTGTGATGATGCTTGCTCAACCAACAGACTTACTTATTATTAGGATTATGTTTGTGAGATGATGCCTGCTCTACCAACAGACCTAATTATTATTATCATCATGTATGCAATATGATGCCTGCTCTACCAACAAACTTACTTATTATTAGCATCATGTGTGTTAAATGATGCCTGCTCAACCAACAGACTTATTTATTTTTAGCTTCATGTGAGACCATTACTGCTCAACCAACAGACTTACTTATTATTAGCATCATGAATGTGTAATGATGCTTGCTCAACTAACAGACTTACTTATTATTAGTATCATGTATGTGTAATGATGCCTGCTCAACTAACAGACTTACTTATTATTAGTAACATGTATGTGTAATGATGCTTGCTCTACCAACAGACTTACTTATTATTAGCATCATGTATGTGAGATGATACCTGCTCTACCAACAGACTTACTTATTATTAGTATCATGTATGTGTAATGATGCTAGCTCTACCAACAGACTTACTTATTATTAGCATCATGTATGTGAGCCGGCTCTATCAACACTTACTTATTATTAGTATAATGTATGTGTGATGATGCCTGCTCT
>JAULBM010253246.1:0-16777 GCA_032357055.1 Geukensia granosissima
GTTGCTTAACGTCCAGTGGCAAATATTTCATGCATATTCAGGACGAGAACAAGTTCAGCAATTATCAATATCGAAAAAGAGGCTGGGATGGGACAAAACAGGGCAACAGTTTTAGACTGCCACTGGAAAAAGGGAGTGATGGGTAGGGACATAAAATTAGCCTTTTGTAGCGGCTTAAACATTATCTTTTTCGAAAACTACAGAAGGGGTCTTTTATGTGCAAGGAGCGTGGCACTTCAAACACGTCACCCGCTATGGTCCACGGCCAGGCTTTCTTAATTATAACCTGGCAGCCCCCTCCCCCCACGCGAAGACCCCTCGTATCCGCCACCTGGGGTTCGCGCTGGGTCAGCTCTGTGGGTCAAGCCCAGGAGACCTCTCCGGTGCCCAGGAATGGCTTCGAAAAATATTGCTCTTAGTATTAACCCCTACCGTCAGATTTTTCGATTTGTTTGGATTTGAGTATTTCTTTTATTATGTTTAGCCTCGGACTACCTAGGTTTTGGTTCTTATACTACTGATGAAAGGTAACTCTTGAAATATGCATATAGCGTATTAAAATTATTTATATTTATTCAACATTGTTTAACTAGTATTATTATAGTCTGCTGGTTGACCGAAGTTTCCTGAGGTTATTAACCAGCCCAGTTGTCACACTTGTCTGACATTAAATTTTATACAATGTTTAACACAAATTTGCTGAGTTTGTTTCTTCAATTCTAAAGCACGGAAAATGCGGAAAGGATTCGAGACTTATTGCATTTAGTAGTTTTGGATCTCATAGGGTTCGAGTGACTCTATCTTTAGTTTTCAGTTTAGTGTTTGGTTTGTCGTTCGTTTCTTTTTTGTCGGGCACGGTCTTGTCCGTCTTCTGCTTTAACGATTTCCATCTGCCCCTTTAGTATATTCGAATTATTTTTCAAATGTTTTGATTACTTATGCTACAAAGAGAGATTACTTCTTGAAATGTACTGAAAAGGAATTCGAAGATAGGGGCAGACAGAAATCGTTAAGTCTGAAGACAGACAAGACCATTGCCAACGAAATGAAACGAAAGACAAACATACAACATACAACACTACACTGAAGACTGAAGCTGGAGTAATACGAACCCTACAAAATCCAGGATAAGCTCAGGTGCTCCGGCAGGGTAAGCAACTACTGTTCCACTAGTGTGCATCCGTCGTGTTTATCAGTAGTCAAAACCGGTGTATAGTCAAAACCGGTATAGAAACGGATTTATATTTATGACAGTCGGAAGATATCCATTGTCATTTGTGAAATGGATATTTCGTACCGGTCAACCAAATAATAATGGCGACCGAAAAACTTCGGAGTGATGACTCTAATCTTTAGAGCATAAAGCATATTAAAAAATCACCATATTTATTCAATATTGGTAAAATAGTATTTGGAGTTAGATGATAAAACTTAGTCGGGAATGATATCAGTGACGATTATGGCGAGTTTAATCATGTTTAACCCATATAGATCTTATAATTTTTCTTTGATTAGCATGATCAACAAGGAATGGATTTAGGTTTGTGAAATGGGTAAAAAGTTAACGTTGTGGATATTTCATGTCTGACAAGCATTTCAAATCTTACTAATTTTATTGATCCCAATCGAGAATTAAACACATACTCACTCGATTTCATTGTGCAATATATTTTCTCGTGATCAATCTCGTTTCGATCGAGAATCACGTTGTATTCATAGGTTGTTGAACGAAAGGTGGTAAAAGAAGAAAGAAAACCCTGATTTAGTATGTGTACGAAATATTGGTTAATAAATACTAATTATTTTTCCGTTAAAAGATCGATTGATTGTTTGATTGTTTCTTAACGTCCAGTGGCAAATATTTCATGCAAATGCTTATTCAGGACAAGAACAAATTAACAAACTATAAATCAATATGTAGACTGTAAGCGGGGAACCGATAAGGGAGGGACATTTGGACTGCCATTGGAAAACGAACGGGTTGGAATGTTGGATAGGGCGGAAATTTTAGCCTTGTTGTCATGTTACAGAACGTCCTCCATAACAAAAGTTCCAAAAGAAGAAATATGACATAATATTAGTTCCTCTGGAACTTTTCTTGTAATATTTGTTCCAGACAGAATAAACCTTATATAAACATGATCCTACAGGAAAAAGTATAATGACATAATTTATAACAAAAGTTCATTGGAACCTCTGTTATAAGGAACAAATATATGTAGACATTGTAACTCGCCGCCTACTGACCACTCAAATTAAGCTGTCACAAGGGGTCTTTCACGTGCTTAAAACGTTAAAAGAACATGTTTTGAAACAAAAAACCCTCTTTATTCCAAAATCCGTTTGCAGACTATAAGGAATGGGTCCATGACCAGAGGCGGATAAGGAGTTTTGGAAAAAAGGGACACTTGCCAACCCATACTCGTACAAAAGTGGATCAAATGAGGGGCGCTTGCCAACACATACTCGTACATAAGTAGATCTGAAATTTGGACAGGGGGACCTGTCAATACATACTCGCCTGTATGCAAAACATGTGCGCTCAAAATCAAATTTGAATTTCAAAAGGGGCAGGGCCCCCTTGGTCCCCTGGATCCGCCCCTGATGACACTGTTAACTTAGTACTTGCTATATTTAATCATAAGGATTTTGTATATAACTTGGTATAACAGTGCTATTAATACCCATATTGAGAACAACGACATATTGGTATTTCCCTTCAAGCTACATAAAAAAATTGTTTGTTTGTTTTTTAAAGTAATAACACAAACTGACCAATTTCTGTCCTCCTTCAGATATCATTGATGAAATACTGTTGTTGTCTGTGCGGTTAAGTGGTTAATGGATGTTTTATTGGTCGTTTCTCTAGTTAACGACATAAATAGCCGTGTTTATTATATTAACAACACCACAACAAACGCTCGTCATGATTATAAGATATAACATTCATAAAAAAAATTGTCACATTTTGTGAATGATATAGGTGACAAATGTTTTTCATTAATTTTACGAATGATTGACGGTTAAATTTAATAGGGAGTGTTTGGTTGTTTGTCTAGGTTTTTCCTTTGTTTACATCACGGTTAACGTTAAGCACCTAGAATTCGCCATCTTTTCAAAAATAGTTGCAAATTTTTATCTAAATTATTGACTAATTGATTGATTGATTGAATGAATGTTGCTAAACATCGAGCGGCAAATATTTCATGCATATTTTGTTGTTCCAAAAAGAAGAGATAAAAGTATAAAAAAGGGAGAAAAAAAAGTGGGTAGTCACTTTTGGTATATAAGAATAAGAGGTAATGATTAAATATTAACAAATCTATCATTTTGTGGATGGAATGTAGGTGGTTTAGTATCAAAGGATTATAATAAGTTACATGATAAAGCATTAATAGATGAGTTGACTAGATATGATGTTAATTTGCTAACTGAAACACATGTTGGTTATAACACCACGGTTATTATTGATGGTTATTTATATTATCCAATATGTCGACCTCAGTCAAAAAACGCTAGATATTATGGAAGTCTTGCTATTTTATTGAAAAAAAGATATCAGAAAAAGTGCAAAGATTATCCATGGTTGAAATTTGATCAACATTTTTTTTTTTTATTTTACAAAAGACATTTATTTATGTTAAGCTTACATATTATACCAACAAATTCTTTTTATACAAACCAATCATCTGATGATATTTTGGAAAATATTGAAAAAGATATTACCACTAAATATAGCAATAAAGGTAACGTTATTTTATGTGGTGATTTAAAAGCCAGCACAAGCTCAGAACCTGACTTTTTTCAAGGTGATTGTAATGATATTAATATACCCCTTTATGAAGATTATATTTGTGATTTTGTACAAGATGATAGACTTAGTTATGATTGTAAAATAGACACTAGAGGTAAATAACTTCTAAACATGTGTATTGGGTCAAAGTTACTATATTATATGGTAGAATGACTGGAGATTCACTTGGTAAATTTACATGTAAAAAGTCAACAGGTTACAGTGTCGTAGATTATGTTATTATGACAGAGGGGTTATTAGAAAATACTCTTTATTTCCAAGTTTCAGATTTCCTACCTACTTTATCAGACTGTCATTGTAAATTATCATATGGGCTTTTGCCAAGTTTTCATGTTAATTTATCCAAGAATAAAGAAGCGGACAAATTATTATTTCCTGTCGTTATACTTGGTCTGAAAATTCTGGACATAAACTATGCGATATTTTAACCCAAAATGACTCAAAAGAGCACATAAGGAAATTTATCAATAAAATTTGAATATTCTTCTGAATCCATTGAAAATGCTGCTTTTGAATGTCATGATATTATCGAAAAGAAAATCTGATATTTAGAGAAAAACTACAAACAAGAAAAATAAACGAAAAAATAAAAAAAAATTTCGATTCTGATCTGCGTAAAAAGAGAGATAATCTTAAGTCGAAGGGAAAACTTTTAACCAGATTCCCATACGACCCTTTTGTAAGGGTTTTTTTAAAGAGATTTCGAGAATATAATAAGTTAAGAAAACAAAAAAAAACGTCAGTTCAAGCAGAAACAATTGATCAGCTTGATGACCTTGGGGCGAAAAACCCCCCAAAATATTGGAAACTACTTAAGTTACTCAAGGAAGATAAGAAAGATGACCCAGAAAGTGCTATTGAACTAGATGAATGGTTTGGTAACTTCAATTCTCTTAATCAGGTTTCAAAAAAATATAAAAATTGAATAGCCATGATTGAAGAATTGGTGGAAAAAATGGAGAAGGACCCATCTTTCTATGAACTTGATAATAAAATAACATCAATTGAGATAGTAAAGGCAATACATAAGTTAAAATTAGGCAAGGCCGTATGGTTGAATGGTGTGCCCAATGAAATTTTCAAAAGTTGTGCTACAATTATAACACCATTGTTACAATAACTTTTTAATTTGATATTGTCATCTGGGATTTACCCATACAAATGGTCATCAGCATACATATGTCCAATATTTAAATCATTTAAATCAAAAGGTCTTTTGCAGCCCGAAATTTATAGAGCCATTGCTATAAATAATTGCATGCATATGGGAAGTTATTTAATCTCATTTTAAATAATAGATAAAATAAATACTTGGAGAAACATAAAATTATAAACCCTTGTCAAATTGGATTTCCAAAAAATGTAGAACATCTGATCATATTTTTATTGTGAAAACACTGGTTGACAAATATACTAGTTACAAAGGTGGAAAACTTTTTACCTGCTTTATTGATTTCAAAAAAGCCTTTGACAAGGTGATTCACTCTGGTATAAAGCTTAAGCTTCTGAAACAAAATATAACTAGACTATTTTATGGGGTTTTAAAAGACATGTATAACAAAAGTGAATCATGTGTGAAAATAGACAATTATATTACTCCAACGTTTAGATCTTTCATTGGTGTAAGACTGGGAGATGTTTTAAGACCTAACCTGTTCAAAATTTTTATAAATGATCTGCCGGATATATTTGAAAGTATATGTGGCCCTGTTAACCTTAATGGTCGCAAAATTGATTGTCTTATGTATGCTGACGACATTATTATTTTTTCCAGTTCAAAGTCTGGTCTACAAAAGAAACTTGACCAGCTATATAAATATTGTGAGGAATGGTGTTTGGAGGTTAACCTATTGAAAACATAGATAGTTATTTTTAACAAACCTGGGAATTTTCTTAAAGATAATTTTAAATTTAATAATAAAACTATTGAATGTGTTAACAACTATGTGTATTTAGGTATGACGTTGACAGCGAGTAGGCTTCTCAAACAAGGGAAGGATAAAAAGTCAATGAAAGCTGTGTATAAATTACAACGGACTGTGTCCTCTTTTAATCCTATTCACATTTATATGATCATACAGTTAAACCAATTTTAATGTATGGCAGTGAAATCACAGGAATGCTTAAAACTTACTCTGCCGCATGCTCAAAAGAAGATATATTATCTTGGAATATTTATTCCAACGGATTTACACTGATGATTTTTTAGATAAATCTCACTTGAGATACTTGAAAAATATTTTGGGTGGTAATAAAGGCAACAAAAATAGCTGTATTAACTGAAACAGGTCGTTATCCTTTGTGTTTCTCTGTTGTCATATCAATGCTAATTTTGGTATAGAATTAAAAACATGGAGAAGGGCTTATTAAAAGATGCACTTATTGCAAAGCAGAAAATGTATTTGGAAAAAAACTGATTGCTGGTTATCATCCGTTAATTTCATTTTACAAAAACTTGATATAGAAATAGTTGACATTAGTCTTAATTCTCTGATTAAATTAGTAAAAAACAAATTATGTTAGAGTTTTCTACGTTTCTGGAATAATATACGCATTAAAGATTCTAATGGAAAGTTAGATACCTATTTCAAGATAAAGCAATCTTTTTCTAAAGAAACCTATTTATCTATTAACAATTTTAAATTGCGAAGTGCTTTATGTAAACATAGAATAAGTGCACATGAGTTCAAGATAGAGACAGACCGTTACAAAAAAACCCTTATTGAAAGGTCACAACGTATATGTGAAAGGTGTAATTTAAATGAAATTGAAGATGAATTTCATTTCATTAATAGCTGTCCATTATATAATGATAACAGAGATAGATTATTTAAAAAAATTAACACATTGTGTCAAAACTTTCAGTACCTGTGTATATGGCTTTTTTAACAATTGAAAATAATAATGTTCTAATTGATTTGGGATATTAGACATGGACATAGTCCTTGAGGGTCAATTTACAAATTGTCATTTTTATTGTATTTGATGATAATTCAATATATAATATGATAAAATATTTTAAAGCTTTACACATTTATGGTACTGTTCAATGCTGACATATCTATTAAGTGTTCAATTACATGTATGTTTGTGTATTGTATGCATTAACATTCCCCTTGTGGGACCATTATTGAACAATAAAATATTCTATTCTATTCTATTCAGGACGAAAGTCCAGTGTAGAATACCCATGTGAGAGATCAAAAGTGCTAAGTCTAAAGAGACAAGATAGATTCCAAACAAACCAAAAGACAAACAAAAACAAAAGGAACAAAGACTTGGAATCCACGTATCAATATATATCAATGAATGAGTCCTGCTTTTTACTAGACAAACATGCTGAGTTTTTCAACATGCTAGCTCACGTAGGCAATAGTCCATAATACGACATGCTAATTTAAACAACTCTGGGCCGACCATTCTTTGCTCTTATTGCTAAATGATGTGTGCTCCTGCTGAGTTTTTCAACATGCAAGCTCACGAAGAAGGCAACCGTCCGCAAAAAGACATGCCAAATTAATCAACTCTGGGCCGATCAGTCTTTGCAAAATGCTGTGTGGTCAGTGGAGAAGCAGCAAATACCAAATTTAATGTCTTTGGTTTCACCCACGACCTTTCACATTCGAGGCGAGCTCGCTAACCATTACACCACCGAGGCGTTTTAACTAAGTGATAAGCATTACATAAAATTGCAAATAGAAGATTCGAAATCCGCGATTTCTGTGGGATATATGTTCCGGAAATCGCGGATATTGTTTCCTAAATTGGATGTCATGCTTTTGAAATGTGATCGTCGTGATTCACTTTTTTTCGCATTATAAATGTCTATAAGGCGTGTCTATACTTACGAACAAACGTTGCTAACCGTTCCGGAGCACTTGAACTTACATGACTTTTTGTAGGGTTCATGTTACTCCAGCTTCAGTTTTAATTGCAGTGTTTTGTGTACTATGTTTATCTTTCGTTTCATTTTGTTGGACTGTCTTCTTTCTAAACAATTTCTGTCTGTCCGTTTTATATCTTAAAATTCTTTCAGGTTTATTGTATGTGATGTCTCATTTCGTAAACGGATACAAGTTGTCGCTAACATTCTAATTGGGGATTGATTAACACCAAATTGATAAATTTGAATTAGAACACAAACTGAACAGCAGGCAACGACTTGACTCTTACCTATACAGTAACTTTACACCGATCCGTAATTTTGGGTATGTTTTATGTACATTTCAAGGAGTAACCTCTCATCAGTAGCATTAGAAACGAAACATATGAAGTCAATCAAAGATCCAAACATAGCAAACGAAGCCCTCAAATCCAAACAAATCGAACTGGGAAGCCAAACCTGACGGCAGGGACAACTTCTTAGTGCTATACTTTAAGAAGCCTTTCCGTATCTTCAGTGCTTTAGAATTTTAGTATTTTAATTTAAGTTAGATATTAGAAACAGACCAATCTTCTCTAGCATAGAATTCATTCAATTAAAAACGTCAATAAGCTTTTTTTGTTAGAGGAATTTTAAATATTTGTGATGGCCAAATTAATTTTAACTAATGTAGTTTTGGAAAAAAAATACAGCCCTTTTTCCGATGACCTAATATTGGGACCAAATATAGTGTTAAAGGCTCCTCATAGCATGGGTGAAAAAATTTCAAAAAGAAAACAAATACTCGCTCGAATTTTTTCTCGGGCCCATTTAGACGTAAGTCATTAATTTTTTCGCCCCTTCTAACCAAAATACCAAAATTATTGGAAATAATCTATTTGTAAAGGTCTTAGTTTCATTTTTTTCGGTCTAAATTAATTTTATTTAGCTCCAAAAATATCTGATAATTCGTGGTTTATTTTGATTGGTTATTCACTAAATGTTGAAATGCCCATAGATATTTGATGCGGTACGTTCACTTCGGGCACGTTTTAACCCTTACAATATAATATATCGGACTTAATGAGTAGTATATGGGGACAGTTTAGTTAGTATTTTTCGGGTGTAGCTCTTGTGGAGCCGGAGGGAGACAGGGGCGATCCACACCATGGTTGCGCACGGAATTTACCTTTTCATACCGACTATGAACATGTATGGTTTTGTGATGGGCATATAAACTGTTTTGGAATTACTTGTTATTTTCAAATCAAGGGAGACAGGGCTGACCCACACCATTGATGCCCACGGAAGTTATCTTTTCATGTCGAGTAAGTGTAAATACATATGCTTAACATAAAATATAGGGTAAGCCCATCATCACAATCAAAACCAAAAAAAAAAAAGAAAACAAAATGGAACAACTCAGATTACACGAATAACACAACTACAAACCAGAAGTCGGATTAAATGCTCCTAAAAAAGCATCCTTCCTGACCCACGCTAGGCACACGTAATTGTTTATTTGTATTTTGTACTCGGGTCAACCAACCAAGAGGAAAACCCGCAAAAGAATTATCAAGATTGTTTGAAATTACAACGTGGTACAGGTCATTGGAGAATAATGAAAATATTAGTTGGGATCCTCCTGAATATGATAAATTACAATGGTAAACAGTTTGTAAAATAAAAAAAATCACGCCCACAATCTTTTTTAATTTCAAATTTGACAAAAGACATATTTTATAGTCGCACATTCATAAACAATTTGTTCGCTATATGACTATATACAGGCGTGGGTTTTTGTTTTTGCCTGATTAATTGGTGTAAACAACAACAAAAAAGACATAAAATATCATGACTCGATAAAATATTAATTATTAATAGTAACAATTGTCCAAATTTACAAGTAAATCACTCTTTATAAATATGCAATAAAAGTATACCAGACAATTAAAATAACTTTTATTTGCTGGAACAAAATTTCAAAAGGAACGTTCAAGTGCATGTCTATAGGTCTAGAAATGTTCATTCATTCTCCTTTCTTCGAAAGAAAGAATGTGAGAACAAAATCTAAGATGAAGTTGCAAAATGTGATGTTCTATTATTGTATTAATTACATGTCTCGACAGGCCTGAATAGTTGAATTTAATGCAAAATAAAAGCTAGGTCTTGCATACTGAATGATTGTTCATGAGACAGCCATCCACCAAATAACAGTCGAATCTAAACTTCTACAGGTCCTATTACGGCCTTCAACAATGAACTAGAGTCCACACCAAAATGGAAGCTGTAAAAGGTCCGAAATACAAAATGTGAACCTATTCGAAAAACACAACAATCGACCTTAAAAAATGGTGAACAATAACTGATAAATTAACTAACAAGTCACAGTGACAGGGGCCATGTTTTAATGATATACTTGTATTCATAATGTATTGAACAAAAAAAGTTTAGGAACAGTTTTTCATCTCTATAAAATATTACCTTAGAAATCATTAAAATCTATAATATCTGTATAAACTTTATTATTATCAAAGAAGCGACTTTTATTCAAAACAGTGGGACTGAAATGGTTTCCTAAAAATCTCCATGGTCAAACTTCAATTGAGATTTTTTCTTTATATTGTGTTTGTACATTTGTACAGAAAATAGACATACGGTTCAGTTGCTTATGAGACAGCCATAAAAAAGTATAAACTACAATATCTACAGGTTTAATTCAATATAAGACAAAGGTTACTGCAATGGTCCCAAAATTATTTTTGACATCCATCGGTGCCAATAAAGTACATGTAAACAAGTACCTGTAAAATATAAAAACAAATATCAAATGAATTTCAACAGGGGCGGATCTATAGGAGCCCAGTCCTCCTTTGAATCGCAAAAATGCCAAAAAGAACAAGTTCAGGGTCAATTTTGGTCTTAATCTCCTTAAGAAATCGAGAAAATTAATGAATTAAGAGGTCCACAAAAAGAGCCCCCTTTTCCAAAAGTCTGAATCCACCTCTGTGCAATTTTCCAAGATCAGGACAGGCAAATTACGTTTGTGACCCTGTAAAACATGTTTGTTTGCGCCCAACCTATAGCCTGATCATTAATGTGACAAAACGACATCTACATAAAACCTTAAAAACCAACTGTACTATAATTAACTCGTAGTACGAAGACAATACCAAATTCAAGAGAACATGATGTACCGACCTCGAAAAATTACTTTCTAACAGCTCGTTCACAATCCACATAAAATTGATAATATACCTTGTTCTCTTAGACATTAATCAAAACACATGAAGCTGGAATGAGTGTAAAACTATCATTAAGAAAATAATGAATTGTTCAAATGCCAAAATAAACAAATAAACATCATGTAGGTCGACAATATTTACGTAGAACTAGTTCTGATGGAGATTGTTGTAGAGATGAACTGTTCAACCTTCATATATGCTATGATCTAAAGCAATTTTCGTTAACTGATGTCTTTCGAGTCAATTGCAGTTTATGGACGGGACAATCATTAAAAAATGTTTTGATTCTATCAAATCACCTGACAAAAATGTACTTATTTTCTGACGAAAGGTCCATAAACTATCATTTGACCGTGTGAGTGATTTGTTTTTTGGTTGTTTTTATTAGTCATGATTGTTTTCCTTATATATATATCTTCACTGTTTCTATATTTGTATTAACCGCCTAGGTATTGTAACGGTTAGCGTGCTCGCCTCGAGTGCGGAAGGTCGTGGGTCAGATCCTTGGCCGGGTCAAACCAAAGACATTAAAACTGGTATTTGCTGCTTCTTCGCTAAGCACGCATCGCTTATAAGTAAAAGCAAAGACTGCTCGGCCCAGAGTCAGAATAATGTGTCTGGGTAAAGTGGCATGTCTTCCTGTGGACTGTTGCTTTCGTGAGCTAGCACGTTAAAAATCTGGCTCAGCGTGTTTGCATAGTACAAAGCATGGTTCATTCATCATCATTCATCATTGATATCCTCTCGTCCTGAATATGCATGAAATATTTGCCACTGGATGTTAAGCAGCATTCAATTCAATCAATCAAAAAGATGGCAAACGCAGGTACAAATATTCGGTTCTAAGGATCGAAAAACATTATTTTGTTACCAACCACTCTGACTCTTAAAGAAAGTACTCTGCAGATGACATTGCAGAATGCTTGATTTGTTGATTGCCAACATGTTTTAATGTTCGGTGGACTTGTTTTAACAGACTGTCGGAATTACACTGGGACCCCTCCTTGTCGAATTATAAATTTATTCGAATGAAACTGACTTAAAACAGAGCCTTCTGCAGGGAAAATAGATAAGGTGAGCTCAGTCGTTTTTGGTTTCATTCTCCGCTATATAAATGATGTTTCTAAATTTGGTGACCATGTTGACCGAACCTATCCCATAGAATTTTTAATGAAAGATGCAACATCAACAGAAAGGTCTGCTTCATATATATAGCTAGACGTACCTCTAGAAATTGACATTTAGGGCAGGTCAATCACAAAACTTTGCGACTGGAGAGATTATTTTGATTTTCCCGATGAAAATTGTTTGTTCATGTGTAGCAACATTCCAGTCGCACCTGCATAGTAAGTGTATATTTCTAAAATTATAAGCTTCTTCAGAGCTTATGATTCCTATGATTAAAGTCATCACCCCCAATTTTTTTTTTGGTTTCGTGTTACTCCAGCTTGAGTTTTCAGTGTAGTGTTGTGAGTACTATGTTTTACTTTTGTTTTATTTTTTCGGTCATGGTCTTCTGATTTTTTAATATTTCTGTCTGCCCCTTTGCTTTTTCGAATTTTTTATAAGGTACATAATCTAAATCATTTACGTATTTCTACTGTCTTCCTTTAATTCAATGTATTAATATGCTATTTTCATGAGATTGAATTTGTTTTCTTTTTGAAATTGATTTCAATTGCGTGTATATTGTTGTACTTGAGCTATGATGATATCAGAGGTTAATAAAACCCGTCATTTATAACGAAATACACAATATCGGAGTGACTGGTTGATAACGTACTTCTATATTTTGTTCACTAATTAATTCAACAGTCTTCCCGATATTATACTAAGATAATTGTCAGATTCAACAAAACATTAATTGTTAACGTATCCATGAAGCATAGTTGGTCACACGGGATGAACTATATCTGATTGATATTATGTAATATATTTCGTTATGTATATCATCGCGAAACATTTGACATACAGAGGAAAATGAGGAGTCAGGCAAAAGGGCCGGGACAAGTCGATTGGAACGACAACCTCGACGATTGGAATGACAACCTCGAGAACAAAAACCAGACGGAACACGACAAAGAATTAGATGGGTTTGACTTTTCGTTTGGAGTTTGTTTACGTAGCAATCCATATGAAAGTCAGAAAGGAGATAAAACCAGGAAAACTGAACCATTTTTTGTCATTTGAGCTTTGTAGATGCATATAAAAAAAACCCACTAAAACTAAACTTGTTTTCAATTACGACACTCCTTCATTATCTAAAACCAGTCCTTTTTTGTCATTTGAGAACTGTATATTTAAGATATAAATTGAATATATTGAACATGGAAATGGCCTTTTGCAAGAGTAATCGCTCCTGATTTAGTGGATTAAATGTTAACCATTCTCAAAAGTGCATTTCTTGACAAAACAAATTACTATAATCATTTTAACAATTGAGGTAAATGGTTTGAAAAATAGTATTTTGATTGGTTGGTTTTCAACTCAATGTATGATTATTTATCAACTGATATTCAAATCTTTGGTTTCCTTATGACAATCGTTGGTTCTCATCTGTTCAAGTTTAAGACATGGAAATCGGTTATAATACAATAACAATATGAATTTTTGTGGGTTTACTTTTTTGCTTTCATTGTTATTACAGTTTAGGGAAATAACAACAAAAGAAGTAAAAGAAGTGGAAAATTAAGGAGGGAAAATTGGGCGAAAATCATAACCCTTACCTTTTAGAAAAGAAACAAACTGACAATTGATAAAAAATACCAACTTTCTTCGTCCAAGTGTTCACTTTGATGAAGTAAAGAAAATACCAAAATATGTAATATCGAGGGTTCGGTGTGGAAGGGCCATGTGTATATAGAACACCTTGATGTACTGAAACTGTGATGCTGTTTGACTGAAATGGCATTGAACCGCTCTGGAAGGAATCCGTTCTGCCATAAACAAAAACATTAAAATGTTATATTTGTTTGTAATGATATGATAAATTTATAATCAAATGTCAGTCAAATTATTATATATAGAACTGCACTCAGGTATAGTAATTATCACCGAATTTTCAAAACATGACTTTTTCATAGCATAGTTGTAGTTTATATATACAAATAAATTTCTATTTAATAATATACATCTAAACATATATACATTAATGCTATTTTATGATGAAAAGCGTAAAAATGGCAAGACAGAATAAAAACGAAACGAATACGCAAAACAAGTAACTTGTTGGTTCTGTGCTTAATGAATTTACAATAATAAATCAGAACAGGCATAGTAAATAATTTATACCTTTTATACTATAGATTTACAGGGGAAAACCATAAACTAACTGAGAGAAGGGTGTTAAATTTTAATTCCTCAACCCCTTGCTGTTTGTATTCATTTGCCCTATCGCAGTTCGGATGTCTTCGGTTGGTGTTGATTGATTGACTAATTGTTGATTTCAACCATTCTTTTTTTTTTTTGGATTGCGACATGCAATTCACACTCATTTTTTAAAGTACTACTGAAATGTATTTGGTGCATGCAAAATTATTTTCTCTTAAACTTCAAACAACGATGGTTAAATTCTAATATCTAACTTAACCTTTCGTAGAAGATGACACCTTGCTTGACAGAGAGATCGGCACATGACAGGTTTTATTCTCTTTAGACAAACTGATTCCTTTAAAAAATTACAATTGCAAATCATATGTGGAAAAATTAATACATTTGTTCTTGAAATTAACTTGAACCAAATAAAACTTCCCCTTATACAACCCAAACTGTTATAGCGATTCAATCGCATTGACAAAAGCCTATCAAACATAGCAATCCCTTAATTAGGCATAACATGGACAAAGGTCAATCAAGCTAATCCTTCCCTTTGTTCACCTTCACATGGATAAAAGCCAACCAAGTCGTCCCTTTGTTTGCCGCCATTAAATTGACAATAGCCAACCAAGCCAAGCTTCCACTCACACAACCCAAACTGTTATAGCAACGGGAAGGCTTCGCTCGGTTGGCTTTTGTCAGCAAAACATCAGATGATACTTTCATATCTATAAAACGAATTTTTCCTAATTCAGAACATTCACGAAGTTGTTTCGCATCCAGTGACGGCGAGTAGTATGCTATATACAACAAGGTTCAACGATTTGCACAGCACTTGCACGGAAATATAATATCGACGACCATCTTTCGTAAAATGTAAAAGTGCCTTTCTTTAATATGTGCGACATCTGTGGGCATAAATAAACCATATGCCTTGATGTATGCCAATGAATATGCCTTGCAATAAAATTTTTATTCTTCACAATTTTATTTTATGTATTTTTCTCACGCAGAGAAGATTTGAACGCAAAAGATGAAGAATGCGCATATCGGGTTTCTTATGTAAATCTGATAAATCAGGATATTCTGTTGCACAACCAATGGATATTTTCTTTTCAATTTCTGGTTTGTCGAACACAACGATTGCAGAACTATTATCAGCAAAATACTTCACATTGCAACTACATGTACTAGAAATATAAAAAGTGATTGTGTATATTCTCACATTTACTAATCATTTATGCCGGTACCGTATTGGTCTCCTATCTATTACCTTAAATACCCTAGAAGAATAAGATTATTTTGTCCAATATTTCTTTTCATTTGATCTTGGGTTTAATATCAAAGAGGTGAAATGTATCATACACGACAGCTACAGACTAAACACAAGAAAATCTCCAAATTGATAAAAGGTTTCGTTACTTGGTTGTTTTGGAAGGGTATCTTCCAATAAAAAAAATAAAATGATATAAAGTAAAAGTCGGAGAGACTGCACTCCAACCAAAAAAAAAAAAGAAGGAAATTACAAATCTAGGGGATGATTACCATTCCGGATCACCTGATCCAACTCCTGTCTTGTAAAGGAGTTCGCGGATTCCAAGCCTTTGTTTTACTTTTGTTTTCGTTTGATCTTTGTTTGATTCAAATTTGACTTTTCTCTTGAACTATTCACTTTTTATTTCTCATATGGGTATCCTACACTTGACCTAGAAGGACATTATCGCTGAAAAGACAGCTACATTTGGCATCTTCTGACAGCCAAAGTTAAAGTTGCAATTGAATTGGTGAAGTAACTTCATAAAAAGTATAAATAAAGTTGTGTCAATCTTGGTGGTAGTAGGAGAGGCCAGACAATGAATATTCTGAGAGTGCAACACCTTAGGACCATTCACATAAAGTTTTTACAAAAATGCTTGCTATTTCTTCTTGGGAATGAAGAGAAACACTATTTTCCGCCAAATTTTCAACTACTTATATCTCAAAAACATGCAAACTGACCTATGATTTTTTCAGCTTATTTTGTTGCAACATTAATATTCTTAAAAGCTATCACAGTTGTTTGACAACCCTGTTATTTTAAAACAGAGTAGCAAACTTCCTGAAGGAAAGGAAATTTTAGCGAATTTTTCGTAGGGTCCTATTAAGAACAACATTTTAGCTGTGACCGCGATCTTGATTGGAAGGGATGCCGGATAATATTCTCAGATGGGACCCTTTTGTTTCTTTCGATGAGGTTATATATCTTTGTCTTTCAAAAATATATTTGATTCTTAGTACAAAGCAATATGAAGTATCCAGACTCATGTCTGCACATTTCATTGACAGATAAGTTATCTTGCAGACAACCTGTGAATTACAGTGAAATTTTAGCACTTGTTAACTACGTGTATACAGTGCCCGTCGATTTGTTTATTAATAGATATTATCATGTGACGGGTTGAAATAGAGAAATCTCATTGGTCACCAGACTGCATATGAATACTGATATACAGTGCCTTAGCATTACCTGCCCCTATAATATACAGTCACCTAGAATTACCT
>JAULBM010253356.1:0-16775 GCA_032357055.1 Geukensia granosissima
AACTAGTAAGATCGATCGTAATCTTTGTTGCAATGTGGTATTTTATTTTTTCAAATTATTTTTTTCGGCAAATATGCCTTAAAAATGGATCGGCGGCAATAAAAAACACAAAATTTTCAATTTTATTTTTTTCAACATCTTTGATGGTAAGCAATGTTTTTAGGCTTTTGAAAGTCTTGGTTTACATCAGGTCATGAAAAATGGTGGTTCCATTATTTTAACAAAAGAACACGTAAATCTTCAATTGCATGGATCTAAACTCTGATTTGTTGCTTGCTAATCTATCATCCACAATGAAGGTAAGGCCTCATCAGCCCATAATGCAGACAGACTAGTGTTGTTCAGTCGGAAAAAAAATTGGAACCGATCATCTGTTATTGATGATCGATTACATAATCGGTTATTTGATAACTGAATAACGTTTCCTTCTTTTACTTTTACTAGAAAGATACTGCCTATTACCTTTGTTTATGTGAACCTAATTGCATGTTACATGCTTTTTTTATGTGTAATTTAATTGACCTGCCTATCCTGTGCATTATTATACCAATTCAGTTGTTATATTACCAGTTTTAATTGTGCTGGTACAGTTTTGGCTTAGCTTATGGTGTATTTCGGATGATCGATTATGACCTTTCACAATCGATTATCGCCATCGGGATGACCAACCGATTTTCAATTATAATCGATCATCAGAACACCACTAAGACAGACACATAATGAAGGCATGTCAAACACATGGAGAACATTTAAGATTATGGCAGAAACTGTGTTATGAACAAAAAGTTAAAAGTCCTAGTGCATGGTCTAAGAGTTCCCCATGTGTACATAAGCTTAAATGTGGATAGCAGTCAATGCTTTGAGATAATTTTTCAATTTCAGAAACCAGCGGAAGAAAAATATCCAGTTGGACCTTGGTTACTGGCACTATTTATATTTGTTGTGTGTGGCTCAGGTAAGATTTAGCTGCATTATATTTTGATATTTAGCGTTTTTTGTTCAGCTGAACTACATCAAACATAATGCAAGCTATTATAAACAATAATGTAGGTTCATTATAGATTTACAAGGAGAAAGATCAATATGTCACCGTGTATATATACCGTTATTTAATAAACGTTTATACAACAATAAGAGGAGGATGGCATACAAGATGACTCCAGTATCCAATGCAAAAAATGTACAAAAAATCCATTTGTTTATTAACTTTTATTTACTATTTATAACAAGGCCATGACATCAGTTATTGCATACAGGTACTGCAAAGACAGCAGGAATATCCGAAAATGTGGTTTTTTATTTAATTATCTGTGCACATACATGTCTATATTAAGCTTATGATTCCATTATTGTAAAACTTAATTCAGTTTGTGAGAGAGTCGGCAGAGTTTACACATTAAGTTTCTTGCAAAGTAACATTAAATTTATTCCTATAATAATGTTTTAGGTTTATTGGGTCACATGGGTTTTGTAATTACTTCATTGAATAATTTAATTATAAACCATGTATAATCACTTATCAATTTGTTAGTAACAAATGTAAAATCTTTTATTTCTGTTATTTTACAGCTGTGTTCCAGATCATCCAAAGTATCCGAATGACGTAATACCAAAATCTCAAATCTTTTATAAACAATTATTGACGGTAACGATTAAAATTTTGTCTCTGGGATCAAGATATTAGGACCACGGATCAGGACATTTGCATATTTCCTTGTTATATTATGATGACTGTTGATGTGGCAGCATATAAATTTTATGCCAAATTGGTCAGTTGTTTCTCAGTTGCAGTAATTAGCTGTGAGTGAGTGTTTTTATATGCTGCTGGTCTCGTTAAATGACAACTGTAATTATCATATTGTTGTGCCAGAGTTATGATCAGCTGTTATATGATTATCTAAATGCAATCTACATCAAATATTTTATTTAATGTAATTAAATGTTTTAATAAGTATTCTGTGATTTATTTATGGAACTACCCTTGCCTCTGTCCTTTAAAAAAGAATGTTTAATTGTATACTTCAGTCACTTTGTCAGATGACTTGAAAATGTGCTGGCTGATAACACATTCTTGCCAAATCCTGATGCTTTCCAATGTATATAATAGATATAACATTCCATGGGCTTTCAATTACTAAACTCTATGTCAGGCTTTTCTGGAGTGTGTTTTTCGAGTTTTATAAATTTATTTGGCGATTCTGCCTTTGTATTTATATTTAATCAAAAGAAAGAATTATCCCACAGCTAAAGGTTTATGTTTAATGCCTTTAAAAAACGTTTTACATTCTATTATCTGCCCCAGAAATTCTCTACGGAGATTTAACATCGAGGGTCGGCCATCTTCGTTTTAGGCGGGAGCTCTTAAGTTTGACCTAGATAAAGTAATATAAAAAATTGTGTGCATTTCTTATGTTTGGACCTTCTCTTGCGATGCATGAAATATTTGCCACTAGACGTTAAACAACAATCAATCAATCAATTAAATTATTTCAAATACACCGTCTCAATGTCAGAGGTCTAGTTGTCTCCCATGCACATAAGTGGACACGAGACCAGACCCCTGGCATTAAGAGGAGAGCAAATCCTGTAATTAAGTTTGCATTTTCAAAAGGGGGGCCTGTGTCTGCCCCAGATTCTTGGATTTAAAAAAGTTTTATTGTATATAAACATGATCATGTTTTGACATGTTGCTGCTTGCTTAATTTTTAGTTCACCTGGTCAAAGGCCATGTGAGACTTTGTCTTGCTTGACATCCGTCCCTTTGTAAACTTTTACATTTTCATCAACTCTGAAACTGTTGGACCCACTGGAACCAAACCTGACAGGAAGTATCTAAGGAAGTGGCTTTACAAAGTTGAAGTCCTATTATGACATGGCTGTCAAAGTCAATTATTGTTGCTGATTGGTGATTTTGAAAAGCCGTCTTTTCTGAAACTACAAGGCTAAATGAAATTAAATTTCGGAGGAAAGTATCCTTGTTTTTTTTGCCAGATGGCTGCCACAGGCAGCTCTTGTTTCGGATTGGCCGAAATAAATAGTCTTATACTGCTATGTTAAATTATAAGCCAAACATGAGAGTGAGTATCTATTAAAAGGACCTTTACAAAGTGCCTTATTTTCCTGCTTATCCGACTACAAACATGGATACCAAGGGCAATTCTTTTTATTTTGGCTGGTTTTTAAACCATTCCACCAAATGAACTGAAACTTAATAGAAAAAAACTGATTAAAATCATATTCTCAACTTGCTCCTGTTTACTGATATATAGTAATCAGATTGTTCTGAGGTACAAATGCCACGCCATGCTTAGCATTCGTCACATGGCAGTGCATTTAGTAAAAGAGGTTATGCTGAATGTCTTACTTATATATACAATACGTGAATGATTCTCCTAACATTAACGTTAAATATGACACTCATAATTTAAATGTACCCGAGCAATGGAGCTCAACACAAACCTTTACCAAAGTCACTGGAGTATGAAACTTAGGTCAAAGTGATCCAAGACCTGTGCATATAGACCGTAATCCCCAAGATGAATAAACAGATAGAGTAGAACGCAATACTTAACCAATGTCACTTGAGCGTCAAATGTAGGTCAAATTAATGCAAGACCTATGCTTCTTGACTACTCCAGAAGAATACACAAACGAGCATGACACCCATGAAATGTATAGACCTGGTATAATGCAGCTTACCACAAAATTTAACCAAAGCCACTGGAGTGTGAAATGTAGGTCAAAGTTATTTAAACACTGTATCAGGACTCGACCTTCGTTGAACTTTTTCAGCTTAACTTTGTTCTGCTTATCATCCAAATTGATTTAAAATTCAAAATTTATCTAAAAGTAGCAAACATTCACAAAATAACAAAATTAGACGCATATTTTTATGTCCATTTTTAGGATAGGGGTAAAGATTTAGTGAATGAGACATAGATATATAGACTCGCATGAAAGATAATGCCTGCAGTTTTCCATTGATACCAAATATAGGCAATCCTCTTCCGTATTAATGCTCTAACAGCTCTCGATATCATACATTCATCTAAAAAATCTGAGGGGTTAATAAACTTTGGCCTGGAATTTATTCCAAAATTTTTTCTTGGGAACATCTGAAATCATTTAGTATAGGATCTAATGCATCAAACATCATATGTAGTAATATCTAGGGTGGTGTACTCGGTAGGTGGCGGACTTTAGTGCGAAAGCGGCGAAATCCTTTTTGGCCAACCAGTTAAATATAACTCGAAGACCGGTGTAGAATACCCATGTAAGAGATCAGGAGTGCATAGTCAAAAATAGAAAAAATAACTGAAACAAACTAAAATACAAAACAAAAAGAACAAAGGCTTTGAACCCACGAACCCCTTTACAACACAAGAATGGATTCATATCTCGAAGATATGAAAGGGACCGACAAGTCCTTGGACGACAAAACACATGGTTCTCCTAAATCCGCCACTGGTGAAGTGTAATAATACAGAGAATACATACATGTTATATGTACTCAGTATACTGATACGGATAGATTGTTGCTACACACAAACGGAAAGTTTTCAATGAAAGATCAAAGTCCTATATTTTGTCCTAAAGTTTTGAACCATTTCAATAGATTTTGGATTACCAGACCAAAATTGCTGTGGTCATCAGTTTTCATATCATTCTGGATGGACAATATGCCGTCATGGGTATAATTCTTATCAGCGGATATGGCATGTGTTCTCTGAAATCACATGTTCAGGTAAACCAAAATTTCTTATATGGGTGTGTGGCTTTTTGACGTTACGCGCTAAGTTCGTGCCTGTGAGCGTTTTAGATATTGTGATATTTTGCCTAGGTTTTGTTTGTTTTAGTTAAAATTGTCTATCCTCTGAATAAATTAAACAATTTTGAACTATCAAATATTGTATAACCACTTTTTACATTAAAAGACACAAGAAAGTATGTCAATTTATTACAATTACTATTATTTATGTAAATTACACCAAATGCCTTGCATTTCTTTAATATATCAACTGGGCCCAGTTGTTCAACACTTTTAACTCCTGGTTAAATTTTAACTTGCAGTTAAATCCAGTACAAATCAACCAAATTTAACAAGGAGTCAAATTTAACTCTTAGTTAAATAAGTTTAACAACTCAGCTCTGTTGTTGACAAAAAGGTAAAAAAATCATTGAAACTGCTAAAATTTCACTGCGTACGAAGCGCTTCTTAGGATTAACCTGTACGCTCGGGGACCAAATATTGGACAGGGAATTACGTGCAGGCGAACGGAGAGCGTCCCTACCGTATACATATCAGTAATTTTGTGGTAAGACTGATCAGGTCTATTAACTTGATACAGACTAGAAATGTAAGAATTAACAATGTCGGAAAGATGCAAACTGTATACATTCCAATACCCAAAATAAATAAGAGCATATTCAATCTCATTTGATCAGAAAACAAATTTGAAGGTCTGAATACTATTAGCATTTAGCCTAGCTCCAGTTTAAGAAAAAAATCAAAATTTTAGGATCTCTTCAGCCAAAATTATGACCGATGAAATGATTTACTTCTTTAAACTGATTCAGTTTAGGAAAATCTCAATGAATCAGAGGAAATGTTTTTAATGAAACAGAAGACGGTTATTTTACTGAAGACAGTTACAGCAGAGACATATAATACATTCTATTATATGTCTCTGGTTACAGTAAGTATTCAAAGGTTTTTTTTAAAAAAAATCATCTGAAATCTAAACTAGATATAGCATGTCTTCTCTGAAATCACATGTTCAAATAAACCCAGGTTTCGTATATGGGTATGGGGTGGATTTGGCGTTACGCATTACGTTCGTGTATGTGAGCGTTAGATATTTTGTGATTTTACCTTGGTTTTGTTTGTTTTAGTTAAAATTGTCTATCCTCTGAATAAATTAAACAATTAGCTATGCAACTCATTATGAGTTGCCATTCGTAATAACCAGAAACCTCAACACCTATCCCTTGTATGCTTATATTGATCTCAGAGAAACAGACAGCTGAAAACACCGGTGACATAACATACTCTGTAAATAACCAAAGCATGGTAAAAATAAGAAGAAACGACTGCGTTTATTATTTACCTTTGCTAAATTTTCAAATAAAAATACAATATAAGGAAGTGTAAATGACGGAGCAATTAAACCGTTAACTTGTTATTTAAGTATGTTTTACACTGTTTTGAATCAATTTACACAGTACAAGACAACTTCCGTTCGTTTGAAGATTTCTTTGCATAAGGACGAGTTAGTTTTGCTGCACTATAATATACATAAGGATTGTGTCAGATTCTACGAAAAAGTACGCATGATTTCTAAAGGAAAACCACTTAGGCTGCTTCTCGTAAGTATTTGTTTCTAGTTTATTGTATATATACAAGTTTCTTTACAGATTGAATGCAGATGTAATTCTGTCCGAATATGTATTGAATTAAATCTTTATTTTGGTAATTCACGCTTTTCTGAACATTGGTTCATTCCATACTTTCTAATAAGAAGTTATAGATACATTTTGATAAATTTTTAATTTACAAAATGAAAAATATAACATTTACATTACAACTTTTAAGGATGAAGTCCCGATGGCGGCCGGAGTATAGAAATAAGCCGTTCGGATTTCCCGCTTGCAGGTAGAACCTTTACCAAAGGGGCTTCCGTTCTATCGAGTGGGCGTCCCTGGATGTGGGGTGTATAAAATCACAATCTCTCCGTAGAGAGACTTTAAATTCGCCCACGTTTAGAAAATGTCACGTTCTGAGCACGTTAAGACCCTTTGTTACAGCTCATTTTGGGTGTTGGGTAGGCAATCTACATGTTGATTTATTGCTTGCCCAGAATATGGCTGAAATATAGCCCACTGGACGTTAAGAAGCAATCAACCAATCAATCAGTTTTAGGATGTACCAGAAACATAGCTTCTGGGAATGACTGAAAATATATCAAGATTACTAATTTATAGTCTCTCGATTTGTTTTTCACTTCTTAAAAAAACCTAGAAAAATGGAGTTAAAAAAGACATTAAAATCTTTGAAGGGTAGCGACCTCTCCACTAGCATCTTGATTCATAGGATGCCTTTCGACGAGTTTTACTGCGTCACACAATTAACAAATCAAATAAAATCAAATTTATTGTCATACAAATCACGTAAAGATTTGTGACAAAACATTTATATATAATAAAGCAAGAAAGAAAAGTGTGTTTAACCTATATATCATTAAAGGTCCCCTGTCCTCTGTTCTTAAGATTTCAAAATAAAGGAACCAGTATTTTCAATCTGCTTTAATGAGGATGGAGTCAGCAAATATCTACTTTTTTCCAGTTTATTAGGATTATAAAATTTTAGAAAAAAGTTAAGAAAAGTCAATTTTTTGGTTTATATATTTCTTAAATTTGAATGTTTGTTACAAGTCAGTAGGAAATGCTCCTCATCTTCAACGACATTGCTTCACAAGTTAGATAATATTTTTTCCCTTGGGATTTTTAAATACCTTCCTCTGTCAATATTTAAATTGTTGTCACCAATTCTTAGTGATGACTCTCCTTCTTTCAATATATAAATCATTTAAATAAAACTCTGAATTGGGAGAATTCTCAAGTTGTTTATAAAAAAATAATTAACTTTTATTATCAACTTATAGTAAGTTTATCTGAATATTATTTTTCATGATTTTTGGTGAACTTTTCTTTAAACATTTTTTTTCAATATTTGTATCTGATTTTTTGATAGATCGATGAGATTATCTATTTCAAAATTAATTTCACTTGCTGTATTCTTGGCATAAGTATTTCAAGTGTTGCATCCTTGTGAGTCAATTTTCTTTGTCAGCTGTACAATACGTTCAAGGAGCATATTCATACTCGACTTTATAACTTCATTTAAAATTAAATCTTGGCCTGGGGCCTTTCCTTTTTTTGTTTTTAAAGTATTTTATTTACCGATAGTAAAAGGTTTATCAGTATTTTCTTTATATTCGATAAATGTATCGTCTTTAATTTTATTAAGCTTTTGATGAATATCATCGATAAAATTTTTGTCAATGAGTGGAGTCGTGTCTTGTCATTGAATGTGGTTAACAGTCCTCTCTTTATCTTTCAAGATTTCCGGGATCTCATCAGTGTCTTCATTTTTATTTTCTTTCAGACCTTTTATGATTTCCCAGTAATGTTATATTTTTAAACTGTCTGTTAATTTGTCAAAGTTTTGTTTGAACTGTGTCTTTTTTATTTTAACCAAACGTTTAAATTGTTTCAACAAAACAAAGTATTTTTTTTTTAATTTAAATTACTATTAGGGGATCTTTTCAATTAATTACCCAAGTGATTAATTTCTCTTTTAAATTCATAAATAGTATTAACTGACCAGACTTGTCTAATTTTTTTCTTTTCTTTTTTTCCTACAGCACATTTTACAGGGCTGACCCAACGCGAACCCCAGGTGGCGGATAGGGGGAGCCTTCTCGTTGGGGGGCTGCCAGGTTATAATAGGGAAACCTGGCAGTGGATCATAGTGGATGACGTGTGTGGAGAATGCCAGACTCCATACACCTAACAGATCATTTTTGTAGTTTTCGAAAAAGAGATTTAAGTTACTTAAAATTTTTCTCTACTTTAATTCAATTTAAGTAACTTAATTCGAATTAACGCTTCTTAAATACATTAAGCAGTTAAGTAGAGATACTTTCTATTTATGTCAGAAAAATAAATTAAGCAGAGAAAATATAAGTTTCACTCTTGTTAACAAAAGTTAAGTGCGCCTGAACAACATAAATTGTTTTTAATTCACATTAAGTTACTTTAACTGCATTTAACGCTACTTAAACTCATTTTAAGCGCATACAAATCGTTAACTGTATTTAAGTGGTATGTATCCTTACTTAATTAAAATTAATTACTTAAGTAGAATTATTTTGTTAACGCCAATTAGAAGCGTATGAGACAACTGTTTTGATTGGTTCTTTCGGTTTGTTTATAAAATATAACGACTTCTCTGATTGGCCGAAGTTGAATTTATTCATGTTAAGTAGAATTAATTCCACTTAAGTAGAATTAATTCATGTTAAGTAGAATTAATTCGACTTAAGTGGAATTTATTCATGTTAAGTAGCAATTAATTCAACTTAAGTAGAATTAATTGCTACTTAAGTTGAATTCTTGTAACAAAACAAGAAAAAATGATTTTAACGCAACTAAATTGAAAATGTAACAATTAAAAGAGAAAACTCTTGTTAAGCAATATCAATTTGAATTAAGTAATTATTTATCATTAAGCACCGTTAATGCATACCACAAAAATTGCTTAAATTAATTTTAAGTAGCGTTAATCCGAATTAAATTACTTAAATTGAATTAAAGTAGAGAAAAATTGATTTTAAGTAACTAAAATTGAATTTAAGTATTTTTTGTGACTCGGGCGTGCCATACAAAGGACTATGGTCAATTTAACTAGAGAACTGTTCATTGAATATCGGTTCTATAATTAAATTACATGTATCTTATTTTAAACGATTAACGTCATTCGGAAAATCTCATTTTAGCCGGACAAGTAAATTGCCTTGATGATAGGCAATAGCTTTTGTTACTAATACCCTTAACTTGTTAGCACGGGCACAATTAATATATTCAGTTTAGAAAGACTTCCTTTTGGCACCCCTTCGGTTAACAGAATAAAGGGTATTCCCCATAGACATACATTGTGGGGGTGCCAAAAGGAAGTCTTGCCTTAAGTTTTGTATTTATATTTCAATTAAAGCTTATGTGTGACATTTCAAGTTCAAAATAAAATACAATAAAACGCTTGAGTAAAAAAAAGAAAGATTGTTACATTAAAAATGTCACCTGCAGGATTTGAATTATAACTTTATTTTAGTATAACTGCACGCTTTACCACACGACCATACTGGACATGTTGTGAATTAATATTTTAAACGGATATATATACTTATACGTAACATCAAAGTACGGTCAAGTTTCTTTGGAAAAAGTTGTTTTTTTTTCAGTATGAAGGAACAATTGACAACCAAACTAAATCTTTGTACATGCACAGATACTACAATTAAGTTTCTAAAAAGTCGTACCTTTTTCTGGATATGTAGGTCCTTCGTTGAGGATTCCCATGAGATAATGCTAAAAATTGCTTTAAAATGTTAAAATTGCGCTTTAGTCCATTTTTGTTTCCATTTTTTTTCCATTTAGTACATTTAAAATCGCCAAATTTTGACAAAATATTATAAACAGGTCATTTTACCTGTAGAATGATTCATTTTTTGCCGAGTTACAAACAATTTGAAAATTGCCCCTCTAAGTGAACAAGTTTCCGGGGAAATTGGCACAACCTCTTTTATTACCTCAACTGTCATCTTATCTGTGACTGATACATTCAAAATAATTTTCTCCGAATATTCTGTTCATCTATATCTTTTGATATCTTTCCATTTCCCCTGAAGTTTAAGGTCTTTTTTATATATTTTTTACTATTTTAAATAAAAAAATTAAACTTGCAATTGAGCATTATCTGATAAATGTGGAAAACCATCTGTTTTGAAATACCGAACAGAGGGCAAGAGATTTCACTTATAATAGCATAGTCAACAGTACTATATCCATCAGTAGAAATGCAAGTATAAAAATCCAGACTATCACCTATAAAACGACTATTTAATATGCGTAGGGGATTTGAGCATTGCTTGTAACCCTATAGACATTTCTAAATCAACTTCGTACTCGTATGAAAATAGATTTGCTGCATCAAATTTATTTATCTCACGAGAATCCCTATCAATAAAGTATAAATTATTTCCATTTCGTGAGTTACAATCTTCCATGAGTAGAACTTTTCCCTGTGAAGAAAATGAGCAAATCTCATTTTGTAATAAATCTGTGTCATGTTCCCAATGATCTGATGTATATTAATACTCGAATTTATTTTTTCTATAAATATTCCATCTCTGATTTTCTTTATTTTATACAATAAATTCACATTTTCCTTTCCATGATCTGGATGTTTCCTGCTATAGGCTCAAGAGTTTCGACCTCATCTGGTTTTATCCATTCCTAGCATTAGTTTTCTGCCCAATAAGTCTAAATTTTCTAACATTCTCTACAAAACATACCCCAAAAGCCAGAACATAGCCCAAAGAGATAATATATAGATTAAATTTTAAAATTTGTTTCTAATTATTGAATATTGATAGACACAACTAAAGTACACCAAGCGAAATTTGCCACGACTTAAGTCAAAATATATCAAGAGTTCAGGTTCTAATTTTTTTGCCGCAACTCATCGTGCACTTAGAATTTTAGTTTTCCGTAGCACAAAAAAATTTCCCATTACCCCTCTATGTTAAATTTTTGACATTGAAAAAAAATGTCTCAAAATGGCATATTTTCATAGCTAAATATCTCGCTTCATTGTTACAGCTGGAATATAATTTAATTTTATTCCTAAAATTTCATCTTTTATCTGTCATAAAACTACAAAAAATAAAAATTTTATCATGTTTTGTTACCTGAGACCATTGGTTAAGATCACCATCAAAATGAAACAAATTTACAAAGTCGAAAAAATTCACATTACACCCTATGGGGAAATTTTTTATATCTTTTTATCTACAACTTTAGCAGCGGCAAAAAAAAAAAAATAGAATTCCAACGATATATAATATGATATATTTCACTGTAAAAATTTTGATGCAGGTTCACTTTTGTTGTGGCAAAATTCGTTTGGTGTACTTTAATTGATACAAAACCAACGAAAAATCCTAGGAAAACCCTACATTATATAATTTTGTGCATTTGATAGTAGCAATTGCATAACGGAGGGTCTGACTCAATTAATAAGAAACACATACAATCAAAGAGAATATTCTGTTTGCTACATGTACCGTAGCAGTAAACTCTTAGTAGTAGTTTTGTTTTAAAGTGTAAATGTATAAAAGAATATCCAGAAACGGAGAAGAAATAAAACAAATCAGTGCTTCTTTTACTATGTTTGCATCACTGGGCGTGGATGATGTCCTCGAGAGTTTTCACCAGCCCAATATATCAAACAATGTTTTACAGATACTCGCTGCATTTGCTAAAATTCTAAAGCACTGAAAATATGGAAAGCCTTCGAAAGGTATTGCACTGGGTAGTTGTTCCTGTCGTCAGATTTGGCATCCAATTCTTGTTTGTATTTTATTGCTTCATTCGCTTTGTTTGGATCTTTGACTTCTTGTGTTTCGGTTCTAATGCCACTGAAGTGTGGTTCCCCTTGAAATTAACATATAGCATACCAAAAATTTCCCAAATTTATTCAACATTGCAAATTTTGTTTTTATAAAACCACATTGGGGCGTTGACTCAAATTAGAGTAGATAAATGAAGAAGGACATTATGCACAGCAGCAACGTGTTTTTTAAAGGTCTCTAACAACATCATTTTATATACTAAAGCATTAAACTGACTGTGCATTGACTTTTTAATAATATTATTCATAAAGACGATACCCAATAAAAGGAGGAAATATGTAAACCTTTTCTCCATCAAACATGGAAAAATAAGATCTGTTCTGACTGTAGTGTCAAGACAAGCTTTGTTGAAGGATACGTCAAATTGGTTTCGAAGCATTTCTTTTAAATTTAAAAGACATCTCACCTGTTGTAGTTAGCTTCTTCTATCACGTTTTCGATGTTTCTCTTCCATAGACCACACTAATGGAATATCCAACCGATTTTTTTTTTGCAATCGACATTTATCTTTCAGGTTTTGTTAACACTGGGAAGAATACAGTGTCAGTTCGTCAATAGATATGTATCATTTCAGCAAAGATTTCAATGTCAGGTAAGTGTGACGTGAAATATAGTATTATTTCTTTTATTTTTTGTTCATTTTTCCGTAACAATGTAATAATGACAATTCCAATGTGTTCCATGTTGTAGTATCTAAGCTGATTTCCTGAAATTTTTATACTTAGATAAAAACAAGGAAACTTTTAAGAATTATAAGATAACAATAGTGATCAAAGCCAAAAATCACTAAGAATTTTTATCAACGATTTTTTGTATCAAATCGAGTTAGTTATATTACAAATTAACGTTTCTTAAATTTGAAAAATAACTAACGAGGTTTGATAAATATACTAAACTACCCTTTATGGTTGAAAAATCTCCAATTTTTTTTTAGTCTACTGAACAATATCAAACTGATATACCAGCCACTATTACTGTACCTTAACCTATATCCTGAAAACACTTGTATGCTCTAGAATTATGTAAATATTATATAATGATTAAGACAACAAAAATGAAACAAAAATATTACATTGCTTTAAAAAGCACACTGAAGGACAAGTGATTATAATCATTATCATAAATAATAACGCTGAATGGCTTCTAAATATCAAGAACGGTCGCAATGCTTTTTCTTTACCTCCCTCACAACTACATGTATATCATTTTAAAAATATTATTTTAGAAAGAAATCGGCTGAATGCTCATTTGATTGAATTTAATGTATATTTGATAATGCCATTCAGTTCGTTAACTGTGGATTTGGAAGTGTTTGTGATTTAAGATACCAGGCATGCTGGGACCCGCCTTGCCCAAAGACTGTTGGTTGTATATTAGGTATGTTAGATTATTTGTTTGCTGTAGAAGATAAATATCTGGGATATCACCTCGATGCATAGTGTTAGAAGAGAGAGATGACGATAAACGCTAATCTGGAATTCACAATAAAGGGACAAAATCAAGGGGATAAGGCAAATCACAATAACAAACAACGGGAAATGCAAAACAATATGATACAGAAAAAAATTCTTAATGAAGCTACTAAAATTAGGTGATCTGCATATAGAAAAGGAAATGCAGTATGATTTGTCTTTGAGACAACAACCCAAGACATATAAAGTTGACCTTTACAAGTTGCCTATAGGCCTTCAATAATGGACACATATCAACACCCTTAAGCAAGCTTTAAAAAGCCTGAAAAATAAAATATGATTAAATTCAAATGTAACGTTTATCGACCAAAATAAGTATGCAATGTACTTAGAAACGTATTGCAGTTAGTAGTTGTCCCTGCCGCTTGATTTGGCTTTAAATTTGGGTACATTTTGTACTAGGTTTGGATATCGGGCCTCCTATGTTTGGTTCTAATGCTGCTTATGAGAGGTTACGCATTGAAATGTACAATTAACAATTTTTTTTTAATAGAGAACAAACAACATGTGCTGCTAATAAAAATGCTGGACTTTCTGATTGACAACGTTTTTGTAATATTGTGAGCCCCACTAGCCGACTCGTTACGAATAGATCGTTTAATTTTTTTTTTTCGCTGTATCGATGATGTTTTGTCGTTGAATAATTCTTCTCAACCAAATATATCCCAGCAAACTAGAAATTAAGGAGACCACGGACTCATTAAAATCTGCTTCCTACCTAGATTTATTCCTCGAAGTTGAGAGGAAGGGAAAACTTATATCTAAGATTTACGACAAATGGGATGACTTCAACATTCCTATTTCAAACTTCCAATATTTATGAGGCAATATTCCTGCTTCCCCTGCCTACGGGTTTTATGTTTCGCAGTTGATTCGATACTCTCGTGCCTGTCCCAAGTATCATGATTTTCTGAAGAGAGCATTGATGTTGTGGCATAAATTACTACAACAAGGATACATCCAATCAAGTTTGAAGTCGTCTTTCCTAAAATTCTATGGTCGCCATTACGAATTGGTTGATCCATATGGTCACAGTGATAGTTATGCACCTGTTACCGGTAATACAACAATGAGTCTGCTTGGATTGACGTCTACCCGGATTAGAATTTTAAGATTCCACGACGAGTGTTGCGCGCAATACAGGGGATGCTTACCATTCTAGAGCACCTGATCCCGCTTCTGTTTTAAAGGAGTTTGTGGATTCCAAGCCTTTGTTCCTTTTGCTTTCGTTTTATCTTTAAATTTTATCCAAACGTGTCTTGTCTCTTTGCTTTTTGATCTCTTACATGAGTATTCCATACTGGATATTTCAACATTGGTAAACTTGTATTTTGAAACCACTAGGTATGCCTCAGCGTGTGGGCAAAAGGCCTTTGTGGGTATTCACTAGTCCAGTTGTCAGACTTGTCTGACATGAAAACTATCACTTATTAATATGTTTTATCGCAATTTGCTGCATTTGTTGAAATTCAAAAGGAGTAAAATACGGAAAGGCTTCGAAACCTATTCCACATAGTAGTTGTCTCTGTCGCTTGATTGGTTTTATTTTAGCTTGTTTGAGTTCTAGTTTTTCTTGAATTATGTTTGGATCTCGGGCTTCCTATGTTTGGTTCTAAAGCTACTGATGAGAGGATACCCATTGAATTTACAACAATGTATCTCAACTAGTTATGGACCTTTTACCAGTAATACAAAAATAATTTTACCTCTTCTCTTATTGACGTTCACCCAGATTAGAGTTAAAGGATTCCACGACGGGTGTTGCGCCTAAGACAGGGGATGCTTACCCTTCTAGACACCTGGTCCCACTTCTTGTTTATATAGGATTTCGTGCGAACTTGGGTCGTTCTTCCGGATTTGACACAAATTTACATTCGCGATTTGAACAACCTTATTTGGCACTGGTTTTGACGGGTTTCGCGTGCAAGACCGGCGACACAGAAAACCAGAGGTCATTGTTAGGTTAATTTACTGTTGGGGCCAGATGTTGCTACCAACGACTGCCAAATATAAAATATCATCTGTCAAAGGTTTTTTGGGATCTAAGCTGACCGAAAACCCTTGACTTAGGAGGATAAAATTAGATTATTTGTAATTACAATGACAAGATTTTATTGATAAACTTGTTTCTTGGAATAGTTGTCAAAATTCGCAAATATTGAATACTCTTATTTAATTGTAAATCATTAGTATTATTATGTTTTGTAGGCGGTAGCATTTCAAGATCTGGGGCATGCCCACCTCCTAACGAGGACAGACAAAGGCTTAACAGAATAGAATGCTTTAGTGATGCTGGTTGCTTTGCCACACAAAGATGCTGCCATACATTTTCAGGAAGTTACTGCTATACACCACAAGTTATGATTGGTTAGCAGGGGCCGTTTCTAAAGAATTAGATCAAATTAAGAAGTCAATTTCGAACTCTAAGCAAAAAAACCCGATTTTAATGAGTGATTTACTTTAATTTTTATTTTGAAGTTGATGAACTATAATAAAACCTTCATTACAAAACCAGGAGCATAACAGATAGTTGTATTGTAATACGTTTAATAATTAAATATGTCATTACTGTAATTGGTTTGCATACTGAATGTATGTGAATGACAAAAAAAACAGCTGAACCTCACTAAAGCAGACAGGAACAACATGAAAAAATGAAAACATGAAATCACCATCCGCCACATGTAATATGAAATTCTAAATCTGAATACCACATGTCACCAAATATCACACTTCACTTTTTCCCATTTCCACTCCATTCAGTGATTGCATCTGATTGTTTCTGAAATATGTAGTTAACGATTATAAAATGGCAGAGGTGAGTTATTGCATCATTAATTCTGAATTCACGTGGATTTCTGGTCTCCCCATGTCAGAGGTTGTGCCGGGGAAAGAATAGGCACTAGGAATCTCCGTCCTTGTGGCACTAGTCCTCTTAAAGGGGCGTCCCTGATTGTGGGGGAAGTATAAATTCTCAATCCGTCCAGAGGCAGACGTTAAATACACCCCGTGTTTAGGAAATGCCACGTCCTAAGCACGCTAAAGACCCCTT
>JAULBM010253575.1:0-16773 GCA_032357055.1 Geukensia granosissima
ACTACACTGAAAACTAAAGCTGGAGTAACACGAACCCTACAAAAACCAGGGTGAGTTCAGGTGCTCCGGAAGGATAATCAACACCTGCTCCACTAGTGACACCCGTCGTGTCACTCATTGTAGTAAAAACCCGGTGATATTTAAGTTCAATTATTAACTGATTGGTTTATGTTTCTTGTCTAACCCTGAAACAGTACCAATTTTATTAGCAATCTGTTGTGTAACCATCAACCACTAAATCTCAAATGTTCCTCTGTTACTTCTATTTAAAGCCTAGAAATGATAATAACGCTTGTTATAGTGTTGCTTGGAGTCTTATGAAATAAAAAACAATGGTCAGACTATTTAATTATACTTTTCACAATTTCGACGGTGTTTTGACATTGATAAACTCTACGTGCATTTAGTATTTCGGCCCAATATATCACAGTTAACTAGAAATTAAAGAGACCAAAGGCTCAACAAAATCTGCTTCATACGTAGATTTATTCCTCGAAATAGACTAAAAGGGGAAGACTGTTTGTAAGATTTAGGACAATACGGAATCAATTCTTTTTGTAAATTTCCGATATTTGTGTGGTAAAAACGACAAGAAGTTAAACTATTCCCTGATTGACGTTAATCTAGACTAGAATTAAAGGATTCAACGTCTGGTTTTGCGCGCAGGAAGGGTATGCTTAGTATTTCGGACTAGAGGCCCTACCCTTTGTTCATGTTGTTTATAGTGTGCGTGCGATATCTTGACTTGACATAATTTCACATTCCCGTTTTGACATCTTGATTTGATACTGATTTTGACATTATTTCTCAACAACGGGTGCTTCGCGCAAGAAATGGGACGCTTACCCTTACGGAGCAGCCGGTCCCACTACTGTTTTGTAAACGAGTTCATGGATTCCATGACTTTGTCTTTTATTTTTTTTTTTCTTTAAGTTCGTTTCAAATTTGTCTTATCTCGTAATACTATGAATTTTTGATCTCTCTCACAGGTATTCTACACTGAACCTGAAGATTAGATTAAAAATCGGTGCTAGATATTTGGATAGTTATTAGATAGCAATTATCAGTCATACAATTTTTTTTTCAATAATCAGATCGGTCATTTCATTTCATTGGCCATTTTCTTGTCTGTCTTTCGACTTAACGATTTCTGTCTTCCCCTGTGGTATCTTTGAATTCCTTTTAAATACCTATTGATATAAACAACACAAGAGTTTTAGCCAAAAGTTATTAGTTCTAAAATTAATACAGCGGAAGTGATGTGTCTTCAGAAAGATTAGCAAACAGACAGAATTAAAGATAAGTATGCGTTCTTTGGTTGATCATTCTTTAGAGTGAAATTCTGTCATGCTTGCATTATGGTATAGCTTTTGGAAAGAAAAGAAGCGACTCATTGGTTTTTCTATAATGTAAAATATGAAAACAATCTTTTAAAAGGATTGTTTAAGTCACCTGTCACTCAATTGATATATCACTTTTGTTGAATCTTTTCCACTACAATTAAGACAAATAGAAGTATTTAACAAGTATTTTTTTCAATTTGTATGTTGTATTTCCGAAGACGTAATTTATGTATCGTATTTTCCTAAATATTTTCATGTTTATGGGTTAACTATCCTCTTAAGTTCACTGTTTTAATATTGCATTGTTGCATGAATGTGTTATAAGCTATACCATGGGTAGGTCTTTTGTGCAACTATCAATCACTAGATCTCACCCTTACCATTTATTTTTTGTATTTAAAGCCTTTCAAATGAAACCAACGCTTGTTGTTTAGTAATCTATATCGAAGGTGCGATTCGAGAAACTGGTTTCGCCTGTAATATTGCTTTGGCAATAACTGTTTTTTTTTCTCTCTCTCTAAAAACGTGAAAATTCCAATATTTTTGACGAACTTATTTTTATTCACTTGAATTGCTTATTACGCTACACAATTTACCTTAACGCAGAATATTATAGTAGTGTGATGAATTTTACAATTAAAGCACCAATTAAAATGAAGGTGTATACCCTTCTGAGTGTTATAAAAAGGTATGCTATATGTGTAACAGGCGCAACACCCGCCGTCGAATCCTTAAACTAACATCTATGTCAACGTCAATACTAGAAGAGGTCAAATAATTGATGAATCACTTGTAAAGGATCCACAACTAGTTTAGATACCCTGATACCATATGGATCAACCAATTCATGAAGGCGACCATAGAACTTAAAATGGGCGATTTTAACCTTGATAAGTTGTATCCTTGTTTAAGTAATTTATGCGAAAACAGCAATGTTCATTTTAGAATATCCTGCACGAGAGTATCGAATAAACTGCGAAACATAAAACCCCGTAGGCAGGGGAGGCAGGAATATTGCCACATAAATATTGAAAGTTTACAATAGGGAAGTTAAAGTCGTATAAGTTACAAACATGTTTTCCCTCTTGGACAATTTCGAGGAATAAATCAAGGTATGAAGCAGATTTGGTTTGCAATTTGCAGTCTCCCTAATGTCTAGTTCGCTGGATATATATTTGGTAGAGATACAGAATATTTTACTAAGAAGTCTTTTAATTTACTAATTAAGAAGCATTTAGAAATCTGAATATTTGACAGATTTCAATTATTGTTTTGTTTGTAAAATTGTTGACAAAAAATAATGCAAATGTACAACGGCTACTTTTATTTTAAATTGTGCAAATTGTGCAAATTTAATGATTTTTGTATTTCAATAGTAGTTGAACCAGAATTCGATGAACCTAAACTCACTCTAGTTTTTACGGTTCGTGTTACTCTACCTTAAGTTTTTAATGTTTTGTTGAACATATTATGTTTGTCTATCGTTTCTGTTTTGTTGATTATGGTCTTGTCTGTATTCCGATTTAACGATTTCTATCTGTCCTTTGGTATCATAGTATTCTTTTCGGTTGACTATGGAGCAAAAAAAATACCAAACATTTAATGAATGTTTAAAGAATCAGGATTTTCTGAAGAGAGCATTGTTGTTGTCCCATTACAACATGATATCGGATATCTTTGCCGTTGATAATTCAGAGTTCTACAAATACACTTTCGAGATTTATCCAAAGGAATTAACTTTTAATTAAGCCAATAACAAAAGCCTCAAATGCCCATTTCTCGACTTAGATGTATATACTTCTCAAGGTAAAATCTCCACCAAAATTTACGACAAGAAGAAAGATATCTCATAACCAATTGTTAATTTCCCCTTCCTTGTTTCTAAGATCTACGACAAACGGGATGACTTCAACTTTCCTAATGTAAACTCCGCATATTTATGTGGCAATATTCCTGCTTTCCCTGCCTACGGGTTTATATTTCTAAGTTGATTCTTTACTCTCGTGCCTGTTCATAGTATCAGGATTTTCTGAAGAGAGCATTGCTGTTGTCGCATTAATTACTACAACAAGGATGCATTCAATCAAGGTTGAAGTCGTCCCTCCTTAAACTCTATGGTCGCAATCACGAATTGTTTGATCCATATGGCATCAGTGTTTCTAAACTAATTAAGGACCTGTTACCGGTAATACAAGAATAAGTTGACCTCTTTTCGGATTAACGTTAACCTGGATTTCAGATTTAGGGTTCCACGACGGGTGTTGTGCGCATGACAGGGAATGCTTATCCTTCCGGAGCACCTGATCCCACTCCTGTTTTGTAAAGGAGTTCGTGGATTAAAAGCTTTTGTTCCTTTTGTTTACGTTTTTTCTTTTGTTTGTTTTAAATTTTTGTCTCTTTGGACTATTCACATTTGGTTTCTCGCATGGGTATTCTACACTTGACTTAAATTCTATTGTCATTTTTGTGGTTGTTTGTCTCATGGACAATCATGCAACATCTCCTATTTTTATACAACAAGGATAGATCCAATCATGGTTGAAATAATCTCTTCTTAAATTCTATGGTCGCAATCACAAATTGGTTGATCCATATGTTATCAGTGTATTTAAATTGTTATGGACCTGTTGCCGGTATATCAGCAATAAGTTGACCTATATTTGGATTGCTGTTAATGCTGACTGACCTAAGAGGATTTCACGACGGGTGATGAATAAAGTATATAACACAATTACCGAACAAATCAAAGTCCATAAGACATACGGCAAAATAGGTATCACACCACCGGAAAGCTGGTAACCGCAATGGTAATGACTTGGTACAGGCATTTCAAAAGAAATGGTGGGTTAAATCTAGGTTTTACGGTTTTATGGTCTTCTCCTTAACCTACACTTTCTGGTATTCGTTTGAATGTAAAACATGTATAATCAATGCTTAATCCAAGATACTTAGTTTATTATTGCCGATGTAGTAGTGTTTAACAACATTATCATCTTATTTGATGTTTTCAATTTGTAAACATCATCTTTAAATTTTCTTTCTGAAAATTTAAACATAAATCCGACTGTAATACATGCATCGATTTACAACTGATACATATTTATTTTGTGTTTCCTACATTGTAGAAAAAACGAAAATTCAAAATGAAATCAAATCCGGTTTAGCTACAGGTGTGTTTGGAACCAGTTCAGAGTATTCACGGTTTAATTCCGGTTCATCAATTTTTAATGGACGAAAATCACGAAAAAATTTCGGAGGGTCAAGGAAAGGTGGATCTTCCTGGTCAGCGTGGTCCGAGTGGTCAAAACCTTCAAGTGCATGGTCACAATGGTCTGGTTAAAAGACGGACATCAAATAAGGCACCTTTGAAATTTATTTTGAATACATGAACATCGTTTCAAATAAATATTAGATAAATTATCTTTATGTGTGTTTATTTGAAGAAGAAAGTTGTATAATTTCTGAAACTAAAAAAAGTCATATGGAACGACATCATACATGTATTAAAAGGAACCTTCAATATAAATATTTATATCCAGGTATTTGTGTTGACTTTCTATAAGATAACCTTTTAGTTTATTACTTTAATTGGCATCATCTTAATAATGTATAACTGTTGGGAACTGAGAGACTAGGTTTAAACATACCTGTACAGAGCATTGAAGCCTATCAATTGCAAACCCTAGAATTAAAAATATCAGCAATATAAAAATAGACGATGTAGCATGAATGTCCTTTAACAGTAATCCATCAAATGAAAGTCGAATTTTAACTTCGACGGCCTTAAATATAATGAACCGTAGTACATACCAAAACGGAAGCTGTCAAATACAAAAATGTGAAACTTTTGATTAAAGACGACAATCGACCTGAAAAAATGGAGAACGAATTAGAAAAAATGACTATTTATACAAAAACAGCCAGTGGACTACGGGTGCTGGCTTGGGACAATCACACTAAGTTTGTGCGGGATAAGACCAGTTTTTAAGCACCCAACGCTCTCCCTTACCTGGGACAATGGTTTTAAAAACAGCAATGAAGCAACAAAGATAAAAATCGGTTAAAATGAACTTAACATTTTCGATCGATGTTTTAAAACAAAAACAAAAACAATTATAACCAAAACATGATACAACAAAGGTATCGACCTCGAAATAGTACTCGCCTCGCAGTTGCTGTCTGGAAGTTCAAAAACCAAAAGCAACCTATCAGGTAAGCAAGGTTTCCTTTACTACGCTGTCAAAAACACGTCGATTTAGACTTGGTATTTATTTATCATTAGAAGTAAAAAAAAAACATGGGACGTTGCAAATGCCAATAAAAATATACAGACAGAAAATATTTACAAATGTAAACTGTTAAGTTCCGTATTCAGCTATTAACAAGAAAGTCAATATAATAACCAAAAAAAAACCCCGTATTCAAATAACTATACTGTGCCGTTCGGAATTTTATTAAGCTAAATTTTAAGACAAACATGATTAAGTTTAAATTTCCGAGCTTTATTTATCACGTTTTCGTGCAAAGTATGCTTTGATATCCCTCCTGTAATCAGATGATTACAAGTACATCAAAACTGATATCAAATCTTTATTTCAATGAAAGAATTAAGTAAATGTTTTATTAACGAGATCCTTGACTTCATAATTTTTCAGTTATAAAGAGATTGCATTCATTAAAATTTGAAAAGTCTCTACAAACACGGCATAACGAACAAGCAAAGAAATATAAACCGTATGACGGGGCCAAGGCAAGGCTGCCGTCAAGAAAGGGGAAATGATAAATTCTGAATAAACGATCAACCCTTTTGTCGTAAATTATGGTGGAAATTATACCTTGAGACATATACACATCTAAGTCCAGAAATGCGCATTTTTGGCTTTTGTTATTGGTTTTATTCATGTTAAATCCTTGAGATAAATCTCGGTAGTGTATTGGTAGAAATCTAAGATATTAATAGAAAATATAACATCAAGGTAGCGGTATTGTTAAATTTGTCTAACAAATCAGATCTAGAAGGGTCCTTGTGAAGTTTGGCCATAAACTGAAATTCATAGACAGTAAAGCCATAAGTCTTCTATTTAGGGGGCACAATTTGTGTCATTGCAATAGTTACGACCTGTCTTTAAATTTTATTGCAAAAATGTTATCAATAAGAAAATCTACAGAATCAGTTACCTCCGAAAATGTCCAGGAACCTTGTCTTTTATTTTTGCTTTTTTATTTAGAGAAAAAATGACCTTTCTCTACTTTTGAAAAAGGACTAACAATGTACTTTACGCCATTCAATCAAATATTCTGTTTGGTAAGATAATGTTGAAGGGTAGTATAAAAAGTACAGAAAGCATAATTATCAACAGTTTCAAAATGTTTTTCAAAAGCATTTACCAAACTTTCAATGAACTTATAATGCTCCAACACCACCGAGTCTGTTCACTTATCATTTGAAATTCAATAAAAGGTAAGTTCTGTCCAGCTTTTGAAAAAAGGTTGAAGAAAAACATAGTAAATAGGGCCGGATACTTTTAAAATGATATAATGTTATAATTTAAGTATCAAACTATTTCTACCGTGGTTTGATGTTGTACTAATTTACACATTGGCTGGGCCTTGTATTTTCCAAGTATTTTATGAAAAATCTGTTTGGGATTAATCAAATCAGATTAATTCAACAAAACAACCCTGCTGTATAGGGAAAGCTCAGATATCTCGGGGAGTTGACATCCAAATCAGATTAATTCTAACAAAACAACCCCGCTATATAGAGGAAAGTTAAAATCTGTCGGGGAGTTGACATCCAAATCAGATGAATTCTAACAAAACAACCCTACTGTACAGAGAAAGCTAGGACATTTCGGGGAGTTGACATCCAAATTAGATGAATTCTAACAAAAAACCCTGCTATGTAGAGGAAGTTAACATTTTTCGGGCAGTTGACATCCAAATTATATTATTTCAATCAAAACAAACCCGCTGTATAAGGAAAGTAAACATCTTTCGGTGAGTCGACATCCAAATAAGATTAATTTTAACAAAACAACCTTGCTGTATAGAGAAACTAGGAGCTTTCAGGAGTTGACATCCAATTTAGATTAATTCTAACAAAACAACCGTGCTGTATAGAGGAAGCTAGGACCTTTCGGGGAGTTGACATCCAATTTAAATTAATTCAATCAAAACAAAGCCGCTGTGCAAGGAAAGTGAACATTTGTCTGGGAGTTGACATCCAAATTAAATTAATTCTAACACAACAACACAGGGAAGTTTTTTTTAAAGATCATGTCAATAAGAACCACAAACCTTGGGATGTAGTTCATGATCATTAATTGATGAATAATATTACAGTTACTTATGATGATATAAATCTACATTACAAAAATTGTTCCGTTATTTTACTCACAATCATTATGAATTCGCACCGGACAAAAATATGCTATGAAAGTTTTTCAATACTTTTACAAAAATGTCTTTTATAACAAAATGATTGATTGATTTTTGTTTAACTTCCAGTGGCAAATATTTCATTCATGTTTAGGACAAAAACAAGTTAAACAATAAATCAATATGATGACTGTGAGCAAGGGACCGGTAAGGGAGGGTTTTTAGACTGGCACTGGAAAAATTGCGTGTTGGATAGGGGCGGAAAATGTAGCCTTGTAACTGGCCGTCTACTGACCACTCAAAATGTGCTGTTACAAGGGGTCTTTTACGTGCTTAAGACGTGGCATTTCCTAAACTACTTTAACGTATTGTGAATTTATGCATCCCCCACAATCTGGGACGCCCCTTTTAGAGGACTAGTGCCTCCAGGATGGAGATACCTGGGGCCTATTCTTTCCCCCTCACAAATTTCGAAAAGGGGAGTTCTATACCCCGGTCGCCGTCGGGAGGTATAACAAAATGCATATCCTCTATATGAGACAAGTACTAATAAAAGCCAATGTTATGACATTTTTTTTCTCTTTTTAAGATAAAGGTTTTCTGTTAGTATTATCATATGTTTAACAATAAAAGACATCTATATTTACAACTTCAAATTAATCCTAACCCTTTAACCCTTTATCCACCCTATAAGAATTATTATTATTATGCTTTTTGTATGAAGGAGATATATCAGCTGAACTTTCCTGAAAGCCCAGGTAAAACCCATAGAACATCACTCTTTGTATCATCTACCAAGATTTTACACAAAGTCATCTTTTTCATACGTAGCAATTAAAGACATCATTGGTTCCCCTCATTCAAATAATAAAATGACGGAGAGCTATGACTGCTTTGCTCGAACACATGTAACCGATACATACCCTGATACTCAAAACAAGGATTACAACATGAACTACAAAAATACAAAAACCATTGAAAAAAGACACCAAAAACCGATCAAAATAGGTTTCTTCTGCTCCTGCAATGGGCAGCAGATTGTGCATTTTTTACATGTTAATAATGTTTTTCAATAAAATACACGTTAAATACATTGTCAATAAATGTTATACTTAAACGCTTTTCTGGTTAAATTGTAATTTCTTGTTAAACTTGTTGACATATCGAATATACATTATATTTGAACGTTAGAAAGACAAACAACAATCAATCATTTTACCGAAATGTAGGCTCTTTCAGATCTTCCATATGTTTTTACGACAAAAACTACAATAAATTATCCTTTATTTGTATGTTTGCAATAATGTTTAGCAGATTCGTTACAAACTTTTACAGTTTACATTTTTAATACTAGTAGTCCATTTGCCAGTAAAACGAGATTGCCTAATTCACGCTTATATTAAGGAAAGGACTCTAGCCGATACAAAGTCAGCAATTTCCAGCGCAAAAAAAATGCAAAAGCTGTTTTGTCGTGATCTATATGGATTTTAGCCTTCATCGTTGCTGAAACGTGTTGGAATAGCATGACCTTTTATGTGTCCATTTTGGTTTGTTTAACCGGACTATGTCAGCGATTTCCAGTGCAATCAAACCAAATGCAAAACTTTATTCTCATGATCTATATGGTTTTTAGCATTCATCTTTAGTGAAACGAGTTCAAATAGTATGATCCTTCATTTGTCAATTTGGTTTGTTTATCATTTTTATAGATTTCAATTGCAACCGTGCCGATTTAAAACGGTTTGGTAACCAAATCTAAAAATGTGTCCTGGGTCACGTGTTCTTATTATCTATTGTATTACTTCCCTTTTCAGTAATTTTTTTAAGAACGGAAAGATACTCGGTAAATGGCAAATCACCTATTGTCTGTATTTGAATTCTATGCTCTTTAAATATGTTGACTCGCTTGTCAACTACCTAGATTTGACGTCAATATTTTGTTTATTTGTTTTTCTACATGCTGGCGATACTAATTATTATGGTATTTGCAAGATGACCTGACATACAAGTCGTGAATACAAATCTGTTCTTATACTGGTTGTGACTAATATCGGCTTTGTCTACCGGATAACACGACGGTTGACACTAGTGGAGCAGGAGTTGCTTACCCTTCCGGAGCACCTTAACTCACCCTGGTTTTTGTAGGGTTCGTGCTATTCTAGCTTTAGTTTTCAGTGTAGTGTTGTGTGTTCTATGTTTGTCTTTCTTTTCATTTTGTTAGCCATGGTCGTGTTTGTCCTCCGACTTAACGATCTCTGACAGCCCCATTGGTGTCTTCTAATTCCTTTAATTTCATTGACTAAAAATGATATCGGTCACTAAATCCAGCTTCAGACAAACGTGTTTTTATTAATGGTACAGATTCAGAACAGACAGCAGTTTGGATTTAGAACTAGCAGTCAGAAACAGCGAAGAAGAAATATTCGATGTCCGTGTATCGTGGTATCATTTGTATTATTTGATTTTGGTTTATGTTCCGCAATTGATTTGACACTATTGGACACAAATATAGTTTTTTGAAAGAACCGTCATGTTATGTTGTCAATAACTACAACAAGAACAAATGTAATCAAGTTTGAAATCGACCCTTCTTAGATTTTGTAGTCGCCATCATAAATTGGTTGACCCCTTTTGTATCAGTCTGCCAAAACTAGTAGTCGCTCTGCTACCGGATAACCAGCAATAAAGTTAACCTCTTCTCGGGTTGACGTTAATCCGGTTTATTAATAAGGACTCCACGACGGTTGTCATGCTCCTTACAGGAGGTGATAACCCTTCCGATGCGCCTGGATATAATCCATGCTTAAAGTGTAGCTCTAGGAGTCATTTCACTTTAAGGCACGGTTTGCGACTATCCCAAAATAGACATCGAGTTGACACTGATTTTGACCCTGATGACTGAATGTCGGGTGCCTTAATTGGGGAATGGGGCGCTTACTCTTAACAGAGCAATAAACCCTACTCATGTTTTGTCAAAGAGTTCGTTGAGTAAAAACCTCTTTTTGTGTCATTTTCCTTTCGTTTCAAATTTGAGTTTTTTGGTCATGCACATTGGATCGTTTTCAATGGTTGTTTTACAATGTCGGTATATGTATAGTCTTCAGATTTTAAATCCAATACAGCTGGTTTTTTAATTTGGTAATATTATCGGCTTGCCACCCTACCATTCCAGTTGAGGAGAAGGGTTTATTGCTCACAAAAAGTTTAACCTCGCCAAATTCCTTACCTTTCTAATCATGGAAGCCTTAGTTTCGTCGATGTCGTCTTTTTGTTTTTTCCGTTACTTGTTATACGCTCTGTTTAACTGGCCAATTTTCGTTACATTTTAATCTACTCAGTTTTTGGCCTTTCTCATCTTCTCTTACTATGTGATTCTTTGGCCATTGTTTAAGATCTGTATTTAACCTGCAGACGCATGATTGATGTTTAAAATTTAAACACGTTGGATTGCTGTCTAAAAGACCCAAATTTTCTTTTTTCTGTATTTATTTATTTTATAGACTGATAAGTGAAGACAGAAATGTTGTCGAATAATCAAGGACTAAAATGATTTATGAAAATAATAGTATAATTATATGCTGTTTTCTTATGTAAATTGCAATATTACGGTCAATTAAAATAAGATTTTGTATATGCAAATGTCCACCAGCTTATCTTATGTAAATACAATTGTGAACATATTTGATAACATAATAATACAAGCCCACACTTTGGTAAACGTGTTACTAAGTAGCGATGAAATGTGATTACAAGTTGTCATAATATTTGTTTATGATAAACAAACATCGCATTTGAAACGATCAAAGGAAGTCATTGTACTTTTCCAACTAATAAAACCTGGAGGACAAAACGATGACTTGTCTGGAAATCGGTTAAAAAATACAAAATATTGCAAAAATATAGCAAATTTAGAAATGCTATATATACATTTCCATGATTAACTTCTCATCAGTAGCATAACTAAACTACCTTATGTACCATTGTGAATGATCAAATGTGCATAGTCAAAATAAATGCATAACGAAATACCAATATCAATTTGATTCACTGTATGGTCATTCCGTTGATTGACAACTCGTCAGTAATGCTCGAAGTCAAGAAACCAGTTGTGGAATCTATTGGCTATCTAATCAAATGTCCTTTGGCTTGTCAATTGAGTTACACGACGGGTGCCACTAGTGGAACAGGAGTAACTTACCTTTTCCGGAGCATCAAACCTCACTCTGGTTATTGTAGGGTTCGTCTTACTCCAGCTTTAGTTTTCAGTGTAATGTGTGTTCTATATTTGTCTTTCATTTTATTTTGTTGGTCTTGGTCTTGTCTGCCTTCCGTCTTAACGATTTTTGCCTACCACTTTGATGTCTTCTAATCCCATTGGTATTTCCGAATTCCTTTTTATGTCTTGCACAATTTTTTTGTTCGTTGTTTCTTTTTACCTTTTTATCTTGTTATTTTCATTAACTGCAACTGCCTTGGCTACATTGTGCAAAATCGTGAGATATGCTGCTCCACTTCGTATATTTCGGAATAAATTCCACAACTTGCACGTAAAACGACATAAAACGACAAAAATCACCTGTTTGTCACTGGTAAATAGTAATGGTCATAAAATGGGTCCACATGTTCCCGGGAAAGCCGTCACCTACATATTTTTGTCATTTTAGTATAATATCTGGCAACTCTTATTTTAACTACGTTTGTAGTCATATGGCACGGTAAATTTCATTGTTTTTTTTTTGGGGGGGGGGGGGAGGTTACGCTTTTTTGGGTAAAACAACCTCGCACAGTTGGACTTCAAAGCAAATCTGACCAAAATATTTCCCTTAAAAAAATTGACATTACTTTCTGGTATCAACTTTTGTTGTATTGTAAACGTTGGATTTTATGTTGTTCAAAATTTTCTACAGCTTTACATTCACTTATGCATAAAATGATTGCACAGAGTCTGTAGTTTTGTCGTGTAGATAATCAAGGTTGCAAGAATTTTTATTTGCCTTACAAAACATTTCTTCACGTTTTCTTTTTCTGATAGAAACCCGAACGAACTTTTATTGACATTAAAAGGACATGTCTGAAGTAAAACTTTAAGTTCATGAAAAAAATAGACAACTGCTCGGTCATAAGGAATTGCCTTTAGATTCGATAAACAAATTTTTACTAATACTCATTTCTTATCCTTTTCTCCACTTGCCTACATGCGACCAAGGATTAAAACGGAACAACAATCTCGCAGATTTTAATGTTTACATTGAAATTTTGATGAATTATTTTTTCTTCATCCAAGAATCTTACACAAGAATTTCAATTCTACAATTTTTACATATTTTTACAAAGGATAAATAGTGTTTATGTACTATGTCATGTATTATGCCTGTAAGATCATGTGATAATTAATAGGCGGGGTTTTCTCACTTCGATTGACAATGAATTAAACATTCAGAGTAAAAATAACCATAATATCTTGTAATTCGTGTAATATAGCCAAAATATGTCACATGGTAAGAAGGCATAATGCACTCGCCTCCGGGTAGTACATTGTGCCTTCAAACCTTGGGACATATTTTGGCATATTACACGGAAAACTCAATATAATTGTATTAATATTGTGATTACCTGAGTGTGCAGAATTAAGAAAATCTTTATTTACTTTAATGAATGCGCCGCACTAGTGTTTTAAAACTTTATAATAATGAAAATTAAAAATATATGGAGTACATATTAAATAGGAGACATGGCACGATTGTCCATAAGACAGCCATCCACCAAATTGTAGTCTATTTTAAAATTTTTTTATATCTCAATACGACCTTCAATAATTAATCGGATTCCATACCATATACACACAACCAATTAAAAAATGTGAAACAATTCATTAAACACGACAATCGGCCTAATCCATTGAAAAAAGAACAAATAACAATATATGACAAATTAAACTTAACAACGACCACAAATGGACTACAGGTTCTTTGATTGGGTCTGGCATATAAGGTATGTGGCGGTAATAAACATGTTAGTGAGCTCTCAAACCCCCACCCTGGGAAAGTGGTGTGACGAAAAACCAATGAAAACACACTAACATCTGTTGAAACTGATTTAACACTTGAGATAGATATTGGAAATAAAAAACAAATACAAATAAAATAGATACATATACAACAAAATCATCCAACACAAAAGAGTACTCGCAGTTTCTGTCTGTTAGTTAAAAATCCAAATGCAATCAATCAGCAAAATATTCCGTACTTTGTGTGAATAAAATAACGTCCAATTGGATTTAGTGTTAAAATATCATAAGAAGTAAATTAAAGAAAAATATGGGTTGTGAAAATACAAAATAAAAGTGGACAGGAGGGACAACTACATGTATTATATGCGATATGTGCGATATGTATTAATAGTGTTTTAAGTTTTGAACTACTGTAGCAAATTTATGTATAACATTGTTTTATAAATTTCATGTCAGACATAACCCAAAGACCCTTCTAAGTGCGAGCTTGATTTGAAAATTTAACACATTTTATAAGCTTGGCCAGGCCATTAAAAAGTAAAAACAGTATGCAAAATTTTTCATTCCAACTAACAGAACGAACTATAACTAGATACAAAATTACAAATGTTGAATAAATATGATGAATTAAGGGAGATAACTCTTGAAATCAGAAATATGTTTTTGATATTCTGTTACATGAAGAGCTGTTTAAGCATTCAACAAAAACAGATCAAAATTAATCTGTGTTATTAAGATGCTTTCATTGGATTTATAAAAATGGTTAACACAAATGTACTTAAGATTTGTAAGAGTTATGTCCCTTAACATGTTTACCTCCTTAACCAAATATTTCAATGATAATATTCTAGATAAAAAGGCTCTAGATAATATTTAAAATATTTATTCATGGACATATATTGATATATCTAATTTTTTACCTGTTGAGTTTTCTATATTTTCAAACTGTATGGAATCAAAGGGCTTTCTGGTGCCTTCATTAGGAAACCTGTAAAATAAGCTGTAATTTTAGGCCATAAAATATAAATCTTGGATTCTCCTTCTCTTACATTAAAGGGGAAGCAGAAGGAATTTAAAAAATTAAATATGTTTGGTATTGTTCATACTTTGCCTAGACAGAAGAATGGACATAAATTAGAAATAATATCAGACATTTTACTTTGCCTGAAAATAAAGATAGGCAGTGTAATTAAGGCATTTTCAATCGTCGTTTTCCATTTCTAGAAATTTTTTGATTTATTAAACAAGTCTATCAGTGAAATTTCTACCAACATCATGCTATTTTCACCAGACTGTGCAGTTGAGTCTGTATGAAATTGTGAAGACTGCTTTTTTAATGTCTTTACAACAATTTACCTGATCAAATCATACAGATCATCCCATTTCTCTGATTTTCCTAAAGGAAATGCAAGCTCTCTTGGCATTGGTGTGACATCATGGGACAATCGACCAGCCTTCTTTGCTTGTTCAAATGTCAAACCTAAACACATACAAGATCATATTGTTGACGACTAATTTTAAGATATGATTTGATACTGGATTACAAATTTTATATTCAAATAATTTGCAATTAAAGAAAATTAAAACTGTCTTTTTGTCGTATTCAAAAGAACCATTACTGTCCTTCAATTTTATTTGAAGAATTGCTGCCATTTTCTATCGTCTCAAAATCTATTAAAAATGAGAATAAGTTAACATAAATAATATTTTTTACAAAAAACTTCTTATTTCAAGCATCAGGTATAAAATACATGTGTAGTGTTTGGTTATGTTTACAGTGGATGCTATGTGTGGTATTAAGTCATATCTTGTCTCACCTACTTTTATTAGTTACTAGACATAAATATATTCCTTTACATGAGTCTAGGCAAATGACCATATATAAAAAAAACCTTGTTTCTAGTATTTGGATGCTTTAAAGATATTATTGTATTGAATGTATTGATTATGATAACAATCTAATAAAAAATTTTTTGTTTTCATATTTTATTATCAATTTTCAAGTTGCCAATTTGTATCAATCAAGATTAAGCATGTTACTCCAGTTTGGACAACTTTAAGCACATCTACATGAAGTCTTTGCCTGTTTAGACTGAATTCTCATGCATTTGTCATACTCTGACTGAGAATATCAAGTCTGGTGTAAATGGGCCAAACAAAGGTAATGTTAAGTGGCCAAAACTCCATTGAGGGCCTCTATTTGAAATGTATCATCGTTCCTGGGCCTTATTTCAAATAAATAGGGTAGTTAGCTGCAAAGCTCGAAAACAAGTTCATAGGTTACCCAGGCCAAAGATTATCAGAAATAATGACAGCCTATTATTTGTTGAAACCCTTCAGGACCCTCTAGATTCCTGTACCTACCAACTTCATACAGAATATCACTGGTACAAATGTTTTTCACCATCATGTTTGCACACAGTTTGACATTTTTGATGTAGGAAAATTTTCTGTTCAGGTACATGGACAAGATGTAGTTCATATCTAAACAAAGAACAGTCCATCTTGTAGACATTGGAGCTGGTCCACTGTGATCTGTTCATAAAAAACAAAAATGTTCTATTTAAAGTCAAACTTGTATTAAGAGGTCACCTTCAGGAAGAATAAAAGTGACCTCTTAAATAAAGTTCTTTAATGAAATCTTAAACAAATGGAAATAGAAAATTAGCTTTCAAAATGAACTGGCTGCTTAATAAAGGTGACCACTTAGGCAAGTTTGATTGTACAATAAAACTTGTGAATAATGTGCATCCACTCATAATATTGGATATCTAACTGACTTTATGATAACATCATAAAAATATACATGTTCATTATTTACAAACATTATAATAAAAATAAATGTACATTTTGTAATGTAGCCAGTTTATATAAAAGTATATGGCTTCAATCTGATTCTAAGCTATATGAATAACTTGTTTATAGTGTCATTTTTTCCATTTATGCTTCTAATTCTTTAAGAATGTTCGCTACTCAATTTGAAAATAAATAGCTTTTTAAAAGACTGTCATAAATATGTAGTGCTTTACATAGAAGATA